>BQNB010093274.1:0-11830 GCA_026074375.1 Tanacetum coccineum | reverse complement strand
ACGGACACAAGTTAAATGAAAGAAAAGAGATATACAAATAAATCTAAAAGTGTAAGATTGACATAACTTTTATAGAGTATCTAATTAGATGCTAATAAAGTTAAATATTTTACTAGTTATTGTTTTGAATTAAATTTAAATTATCAATACTCATTAAAATGTAAAAAGAAGAGTTTGAAAAAAGTTAGATGTTTGGCTCGATAGCTCGTTTGACTCGTTAAGCTTGACGGATCGTTCGACTTGAGTAACTAAACGAGCTTTCGAACGAGCAAAGTCGAATATTGTCTTTTAAAAGCTCGGCTCGTTTATCTAAACGAGCATGATCTTTTGTTCGAGCTCGGATCGAGCTTTATAATTTGTAGGCTCGAGCTCGAGTTAATCGAGCTCGAGTAGCTCGTTAATAGCTTGACTCGTTAACACCCCTAACCGGACGTACCGTCTTTCATTTCCCGTTTATTATATCGTACGTTCGACGACCATACTGCTTTGTTTTGCTTTTCATGTACTGCAAAAAGTCACACCAAAATCTAGCATCCTTCCTCGTGTTACCAACGCTGCTGTTTTCAAAATACGTAAACCCAACCTTTACACAACACAATTTCTTCCTCATGTGTCCATGCAATATGCCAGGTGCATCATCTCTTTGAATCGTCCTCTTTTGGCGTCCTTTAGTCTGTTTCTTCGTCTTCGGTGGTGAGGTCGCGACTTCAACGGGAGAGTCCTCACGAGCGGTTTCTTGAAAAGAACCGGTGTTTTGTTGAAAAGAGTCCGAAAATTCAGGCGTGTACATATCTTCGATTGGAAATGCATGAATGGGAGACATGGGTGGATCCGTACGTCGTTGTGATAACGAACCACCCATTTGGGTTTGTGAGACGTAGTTGGGGTGGCTAAATGGGAACGTGCTTGGTTGTGACGAGAAATCGTGACACGCGTTTGGTTGTGAAAATTGGCTAAAAGCGTATGGTTCTGGTGCCGGTGCCGGGTTTCAACAGGGTTGGTTTGGGTAAGGTTGATTATAATAGTATGATTGTGGCCGTAATAAGTTCATTTGTGGGTTCGGTGATGGGCTTCCGAGCATAAACGTGTCATCGGGTGTCAGCGGATTGCTCAGAGTGGGTTTGCTTGGTTAACGTTTGTTGGGTCGGAGAGTGTTTTGTTGAGACATTTTTTGTAAATAAAAATGAGAAGTAAAGTTTATAGATAATGTATGTAAAATGAGGAAATTGCGTTTAAAATATGATAAAGTAGTGTGTATTTATAGATAAAAAAAAATATTGCAATTTTTTTATATAAATGCAAAGGATAGAAAATGAAAGGGGACGCACGTTTTTCAAACTCCACCAGTGAGTCACTCACCATTCATGCTGAAACTCGCGCGTGACTTTTTATCACCGTAGGAGGAACTCAACTCACGGCCGGTGAGTTATACAAAAGGTACATTGTCCACAACCGAAGTCAAACATAAAGTATGATGCTGTTTTAAGTTTGACATCAAGCTAGTGCAATAGTTAGCATGTCACTATCAAAACTGAAAATTATCCAAACCCAAAAAGAAAAAGAAAATAAAAAATCTGATAACAACAAACATAATCGAAAGGTTATAAACAGAAGAAAACTCACTAACCCCTTTCTTGACATCTCAAACTAATTCATAATTTCCCCAAATCACCATAAATAAGGTTCCATTAATTTAATCAATTCAAATACTCAATTCACTGTAAGCTACTTTAATTTTGTTATTTATTTTCTCTTAATTTTGTTCTTTTTGTTTTGTTGGTGCAGTTCTTAGATGTCTCTGAGTTACTTTAATTTCACGTTTCATGCATCTTTATTTCGTTCTATTGATCGATATATTTTGTAAATTGTTTGTTTGTTTTGGTATTGGTTTTCAAAATTTAGGAATATGAGGTCGACGCTATGTTGTGTGGGGTTAATTATTGTTCACTTAGTTCTGATAGTTGATTGATCGTGTTATTGGTTTAAGTTTAAGCCATTTTCGACCGTTTCGTATTTAGTTGATAATTATGTTCGTTTTTTTGTTATGTTATAGGTTTGAATGTATAATTGGACGTTATAGAATAACCGGAAATGATTACAGCATAACTGCGCTGCGTTGAAGGAATTTGTCAAGAAAAGGTGAGTAAGAATTCAAATTTTGACAATGTAGGGTATGAGTAATTTTCTCTGTTATGGGAAAGAACCGAGACCTTAGTCATACACCACATTGTCACATTTGGGATTTTTGGTTACATTAACGGCAAATGCAATCTTCCCTTTTGATATAATGAGATTATATGTATAAATCACCATGCAACATGCATATATAGTATTTAAACGGTTTTCAATGATCAATTTTGGGATTGTTGAATTTATATGTATAAAAAGATATCCATACAACATGCAGATATTTAGATTCATCAGTGTTTCTTAGTGAACATAAAAGTTTAGTTCATTTTTGGTTTATTTTTCTGCAGTTGTTAAGAGTCATAATGACAATGGATTTGCTACTTGTTTTGTTAAGTGGATAGTGTAAGGTATGATAATCTTGGAGCATAGAAGAACCTGTTTAATCATGGAGAATCTGCCGACAATGATTGGGTCAAAAGGATTAATAAAACGACATGAATTTGTAAGGATCCTTATTCAGTGTCTCTACTCGTTAGGATATGAAAAATCTGCAGCTTGTTTGGAATTAGAGTCCGGGATTTCATGCAAATCGTCAGAATTTAAGTCTCTTGAATCGTTGGTCCTTGAGCGCTGATTGGGAAGCTGTCTCGATAAAACATTGGGGATTAAGGAAATGACGGATCCCACCATGTGTTATTTTTTTTTTTTTGATTTATTGTATTTTTGATTTGAATTTTTTTATACCAACTAATGATTTTTTATGAATTGAGTGTGTTGAGAACAAAAGGGGGACGCTGCTTTGTTTCTTGTCTGCCAACAGTTTTTGCTGGAGTGTTCGGGCCGTGGGGATGATTTATTAGCTTTGTCAGTTTTGCGTAAACAAGTCTCGAAGTTGCAAATGGGAAAAGACAAAGTGCATAAACTTGCGTTTAGCTTTGTTTTCGCCTTGGTGAGTGGGAGTTTGTAAAGCTCATGACGGCGTTGATGTTTTTCAAGATTTGAGGGAAAAGTTAATAAATGAATTGGAAAAATTGCTTCCGCCACCAATGACGTTGCCTGATAGAAGATTGGAATATTTGGTTGATACGGTGGTTGGTTCCCAAATTGATTCATGCATCTACCACAATTCGCTTGATCCGGTATCAATCTATAAGGACCACCGGTGTGGCCGGGATCAGATCCCTACAGAAACAGTTCAGGTGCGTAAATTCAGAATATATAAACAACGTGTTCAATTAATGTTTTTTTACTGGACCTAACTTCATACCTTAGAATGCAAGTTCCAAATATCACGTAAGTTTGTCACGTGGATATAAGTTATTTAAGTTGTACTTACAAATTAAGTTTGTCATGTATCATTTAAAAATTGGTCAACTAGTGAACTGTGAATGATTGTTTTTGGTGTTTTCTTAATGGACTGATGAGTGATGGATAGCGTGACCTATTTAGAAATTTTGCAGATTCTGTCGGCCCACAAGAATGAAGTTTGGTTTGTTCAGTTCTCTAACAATGGGAATTATCTAGCATCTTCATCAAGTGATTGTACAGCCATTATATGGAAGGTAAATATTACGTCTTCGATTAAATTGATATTATGGAGATTCTACTTGTGCAATATGTGGGAAATATTAGGGATTACTTACGGAAGTTATGGAAAACAAATCTATCATAGTTGCTCATCATAAGCTTGTTTTTAAATGGTAGGAGAATATTTTATATGTACTTATATAGTTATATAGTTGATATCATAGAAACAACCAACTATCCTCTGTTGATACTTGCTTGATTATGGTATATATATTGTAGTGGAATTGCGTATATATATTGTAGTGGAATTGATGTCGCTTACACTTCACACGTGATACATGTGTAGTTGTGAATAATTACAGATTTCAAATACCCAATTGCTATCTGTGTTTACTTCCATATTGCTTATATGCTATCTTGACATGTTGGCCGGTCTTTGTTCTAGTGGGCTTAAATAAAATCTGTAATAGTATTTGCATATATATTATTTAGTTTTGGTATTCTTTGTGACTGGTTATTTATATTGAATTGGAAAGGTATGAGGCAGCTGTTGATCGATGATCCGTGTGTTTCTAAATGGAGTTCATGGATTGAACCGAATTTTTCTCATTTCAGTTGAGAACTGTGACTTTCCTATTTCACACTACCTGTAGAAGTCAGAAATGAAACAAGTTAACTGATAGAAATAACACTTACCTCTCATTTTATTAATTCTTACTTTTACTTGACGAATCATATGAATATTTATTTAAACTCAATTGCTAATTGTCTTCCTTAAAGACGTCAACACTGATTTTCCACCAATGTTCCTTTCTTCCTTTTAATTACAAACAGGCTACTCTTATGATGGTAAGATTACACTCCCATCAAATATGTTGTAGAACTCAAAATGCATGTCACTAATTTGAACAATGAATGTGTCAATAAATGCGTCACTGATTAGAAGTTTTGAACAATAAAGGCACTTCTATCTTTTTCTACATAACGCTTACGTGTCACAAGGACTCAAGCAGTTACACGTACAGGCTCACTTGGGTACATCTATGATTCTGCTAACAAATTAGTGTCAGGACTTAGGACAGGGTAGCGTATATCAATAATGTTATCAACAATTTAGGGTTTGGGCAAACAGGGTAAAAAATCGAGTACCTGGGCTTCGTCTTTAACCTGTACAACTGGATCTTGCAGTAAAATTGTTGTAGAACTCATAACAGTAACAAATCAATCTTTTCTTTAAAAGTACGAAGTTCAATTACTGATAATGCACGAATGTTTTTCCTTAATCCTTAAAAACTTAAAAATGAGTAATGTTAAATCCCCAAAATACCCCGTTAAAACTTAAATTTCAATCTTTTATTTACTTTCCCAGTTCCTACATAAAAATGTTTTTAAAAATAGTTTTTGAAATAGTTGCCTTAAAATTAGTTTTTATTTCTAAAATTAATGTTCTTTCTAAATTACCCAATCTATAGCATTTTTTTTTCTTTTTTACAAATTCATCACAATCCTTTTCTCAATCCCGATCCATATTTCAATCCCAATTTGTTAAAGTGGAACTGGTGATGTTGTTGTCATCTTGGATGACGATGAAGAGTTGCCAACGTCAATGTCTAAACGTTACACGAAACACTTAACTACAATATCTCAACTATAACTATTTGCCGCTATAAAACCCCGTCGCTGTGCACGGGCACACGTCTAGTATCTATAATTAGCTTAACAAATGGTACATCAATTATTCCTGTTATCCTGAATAATGGAAAGGTTTGTGGCCACATGACATATTTAACTGTTACTTGATCTCTTTAATAAGTGCTAATTATTTTACCTAAGTGATGCTAAGTCTCCAAAAAGGGACTTGGAAGAAGTATATTATCTCTTCTTCAGTTATTACATAATGTTTTTTGTAGCTCTTGTATTATGTTGCATGTGGACACTAAGCTGTGTACAAAACTTCAAACTATAAAGCACTGAAATCAAATGTTCGTATAAGATATGAATGTATTTAATATATTACTTTATATTATCTTCTGTCATGCACTGGCATTAGGAAACTGATTGTATTCCGTTCACTTGTCTGTTCAGTTGTTCAGGAAAGTTAAACTCCTTAACTATGCACAACAGGGGAGTTGGGCACTTAATCTCATAGTGGCTTGAGTGCCTCCAACTGCCAATTCAGGTGAGACGTGTTCAGTTTCACAGTTCAGACCAATCTGACAGAGTTAAAAATTGTTGATTTTTTGCTATTTTTTAACCATCTGCAACCAATGAGACAAACCTTCTGTGTTATAACCCAAAAAGCCTTTAGGAGGAAATTCATTTTCTGACACTGAAACTGTGGTCTATCAACTATAAGTATATGATGTTCAAAACATGGGCAACTTATTGATTTCACTAGAAAACTTGCATTCATTTTTTTTTTGAATCTTGGCTCTAGTTGTTTCCCCCTTAACCTTCCTTGCATCTGACTATATTAAAGACGGCCAATGTTTGCTATGCGCCGGTTATCTACATATGTCGTGTTCGCTTATACATATGTAGTCAACTTATTTTCTCTTCTGTGATTTCAATGTTGAACATCTTGAAATGTATGTATTTTAGGAAGTACATAAGCTTGTTTTCTGAGTCATATTCTTGAAAGTGTTGCTGCAGGTACAAGAAGATTGCAAGTTAGCTCTAAAACATATACTGAGCAGTCACGAAAATCCAGTCTCTTTTGTAGCCTGGAGCCCTGATGACACAATGCTACTGACATGTGGCAGCTCAGAAGTCCTTAGGCTTTGGGATGTGGAAACAGGTATATGTAAGCACACATTTGGTGATAGTGCCTTCCATGTTAGCTCATGTGCTTGGTTTCCCGACTCAAAGCGACTCGTATGTGGCAGTGCTGACCCCAAGAAAGGCATATGCATGTGGGATTGTGAAGGCAATGAAATCAAAGCATGGAGAGGAGGGAGGATGCCTAAAGTGACGGATATTGCTGTTACACCAAATGGAGAAAATTTAATCAGTGTTTTCTCAGATAGGGATATTCGGATACTGAATGTGGACACAAATACTGAGCGGGTCATATCTGAAGAGCACCCAATCACCTCTCTTTCTGTTTCGGATGATAACAAGTATTTGATTGTTAATCTCAACAGCCAAGAGATCCATATGTGGGATGTTGAAGGGTCTTGGGAAAAGCCGTTGACGTACAAGGGCCATAGACAAGAGCAGTATGTGATACGTTCTTGCTTTGGTGGGGTCAATGGCACATTTATTGCCAGTGGCAGCGAGAATTTTCAGGTATATACTGCATTCATATTTAAGTCTGATTTGAGGGGGTGTTTGGCTTATTGTTCATTTGTTTGGGTAAGTTGATTCTGATTATCATTATTTAGTCGGCTTAACTCTATCTGACTTGACCAGTACTAAAAGTGACCCATGTCTGTTTTGACCGTTAATTTACCCGCCCATCTTGCAATCTTCATCATTCTTTGACGAAATCACATAGACAGCTTCTAGCAATTGCATCAATCACCCTCCTTTATGCAACCAGGTGTATATTTGGAATCGACGCAGTTCTGATCCAATAGAGGTGCTCTCTGGCCATAAAAAGACTGTAAACTGCGTGAGCTGGAATCCCAAGAGACACCAAATGCTAGCATCTGCCAGTGACGATCAAACCATTCGTATATGGGGACCAAATCGATCTGAGAAGGATGCATGCTAAGAAGCTCATGTGAAATATGTGAACATAACTTATTGTTAGTCAAAACATCTTTTTTGTTTTCTTGATGCTTTCTTTTGATACATAGTATTTTGTGCATCCATCGTCTTTGACTCGCAGCAGTTTTTTTCTTTCTGTATTACGTGTAAAGTAGCCATTTCTGCTCCCAGTTTCTAGTTTGCTGCATATTTCTGTTTCTTTTGTAGTTGAGAAATGGTTGTATGATTCTGTAAGCTTGGTGAACTACTGGCTTCAAAATCATGCATCTGGTTCATTAAAATTTAAATAAATGATGCGTAGAGCTTGTGATCGATGACACATCATCCTCTTTTTCTGCTTGAAGCACTCTCCGTGTCGTCTACATAGTTTTTTGCAACTTTTATGCTACTTTAAGCTGTCATTTTATGATTAGATGTGATCCGTCTGAACCAAAATAAAATTATTTGGGTGTCTTTTTCTCGCCATTTGTTAAGTTGCTATTTCATTAGTCGGTGTCACATAAGTTCCGGTATCTAGTTTGATCTTTGAGATCGTCTACTATTTTGGTTTTGCTAACCGAGTCGCCTTTCGAGGAGTTTGTTATCGAGAGAGGCGTTAGACATGGTGAGCCATTGTTACCTTTCCTATATACACATGTTGATTTTTCTCAATGTTTATGAGGGAAGTTATGTCTATAAATTCATTTGGAAAGTATGGCCTTGTGTGAGGGTTGTGTATTGGTTTGACTATGGTGGTATGTGGTCATAGTGTTGTCATAGTGTGAGGTTTTGGATCATCTGTACTTATGAGTTCCATGATTAACTTTTTGTCTTTATAAAAAAAAATAATAACAAAGTTACAACTAGATGTGCTCATGTGCACGCCACCACAAAAACAAGAGCGTTGATTGAAAATCTGAAATAGTTAAACAAAGAATTACGTACCTAACGAAAAGACTGACATGTAGCAAGATAAATTGTCATACCCGGTGTCAGTTTCGTGTGGATAATAACCGTAGTTCATTCATAGTAGCCGTATTCCATGTTGGTTTTATGATTTTGGGAGAATGATACACATGTTTAATGTGTTGTACTACATGTTTTTACTGCAAAGATAAAATGGACATGTTGCCAAATGGTAGCTTATGCATAAGAATCTACAGGACGAGAGGAATCGATATGGATGTCGAGATACATGATCTTGCTTTTCGTGAATATGCAAGTAATAAGGGCAGAGTTTATGAAAAAATCTAAAAAATATGAAAAAGTTTTTGTTTCATTCAAATCATAGACATGAATAGAACCTGGTTTTTAACCTCTTTATGTATTAAATACATTTAATGCACTCGTTATATAATACATTTTATGAATTTGTAAAAATCGTTTATATAATACTTTTTAGGAATTGGTAAAAGATTACTATTTAGTAAATGCTATGTTTAAATATCAAAATGTCTACAGATTATTAATGTGTTATTGTATAAAATAGTGAAGCTATAAGGAGACTATAAAAGGTTCAAATACCAACTTTTAAACCAAATAAATTAGCTTAGTGGTAATTTGCTAGTGGTAAAATGATGATTTTAAGATATTAGATGATATAATGGCCCAAGTCTGTTTGTGGGCTTCGGGTCCATTAGAATTTCTAGTTATATTGCATTATAAACATTTTATCAATAAATATAATACCTCACGGGTTGTTTATTGTTTAACATGATATCGGAGCGGGTCTGATCCTCAGACCTGGATGACTAAGTTGAGCCGCTTCTTTTATGCCACCCCGTCAAACCCTAGCCGCCATCTTTTATCTCTTTTTAAAAAAAAGAAATTATATGCTTTGCTTTAAAAAAAAGGGTTTCTAGTTATGAAGATTCAACTCCGCTTCCTGTCGGATATCGTCATCAAAATTAATTATTTGCCTACTGCTTTTGCTTTGATATCGCTTTGTTTTGCTTTTGCCACTGCAGATGAAGATTTGATTCCGCTTGTTGTCGAAGATCTTCATCAACAAAATTGTATTGTTTAATGTTTATCTGGCTTTCTCATCCAATCCGAGCTTTCGCGATTTCGTCGTTCGGATTGCGGGGGAGTATTAGATGATATAATGGCCCAAGCCCGTTTGTGAGCTTCGGGTCCATTAGGGTTTCTAGTTTTTTTGCATTATAAATACCTTATCAATAAACATAATACCTCATGGGGTTTTTATTGTCTAATTGTGAGCACTTAAAACACATTTTGAGTAGCTTATAAATCTCGACTCTTACTGTTTAGGTGAGTTTTGAAACTTTTGGATTTGACCATGAAAATGATACCACATTATAAACGTAATCTAAACGGATATAAGTTCAGAAAATATGCATTGAAATTACTAATCTTGGAATAAATTATAAGTTGTCAATGTGATACTACTAATTATGCTGATCAAGTGGCACTTACATAGAAAGTTTGATGGTCTTAGACTTTTAAAACACATTTCCTTTTAGCACTTAGTTTTGCAAAAATAGTTACATAGTTATATACGTCCTCCACTTAGTTTCGAATATGTGGTCACCTATTTCCAAAGTTAGATTTATCAAAATATGGACAAAAACCATTCTAAGTAACATATTCAATCCAAGACCATTCGTAAAAGGTTGATTCTTATGGTTCAAATTGAGTTGAACACTGATGTTGACAAATATGGTATCTCTTATCTACCTAAAGTTTTAAATAATAAACATCTACTTCTATTATTCTTAGTTACTAGTACGAGAAATAGACAAATGTCGAATATGGAACATAAGACTTCTTCTGTTGTGTATGTTAGGTTATCATTTCATCATCACAAAACACACAAAATAAGAGATAATCTTAGAAAGAGAAAGAGGGGTTAGAGAGAGAAATAAAAGAAAGAAAATTGTGACATCTATTATGAGAAAATGAGAAGCAACGCCATTCATCTTGTGTGGTGAGGGGTATTTATAGTATAAGAGACATAATAACCCTAGTTGGGTCGTTTAGGCCTAAAGGGCTTTCTACTTGGGCTTTAGCCCGATACCTAGGCCCAATTAGCTTAAATGAATTCCCGTAAACTACGTTTTTCTTATACAAGGCTCAGGAATAATAATGACCATCACTTTACATAAAAACACGACTAACAATCTCCTCCTAAGGGGTGGTCATTGAATTGTGGATCACTTCTTGTGACGTCTTGAGTCTTGGAGCCTTGTATTCTGGGGACCTCTTTTGAAGATACTCTTGCATGCTTGTGATCTTGGATCTTGAACTTTATCTTGATATACTTTGACAAAATACTGATATCGTGGTCTTTGGCCTTGATTTGTCTTGACTACTAAGATCTCTAAATCTTTATCCTTGAATCTTTATGCCTCCTTGCGATTTTGTGTCTCCACTGTTAGGATCACGAAAAGTATCGGTCACTTCTATTATATCGTTAGATAGCTCGTATAGCAATATTTGGAAACTAAATAGCCTAAATAAGCAAAAGCCCATGGAAATAGCCTATAGTTGGTTATGTAATAGGTATAAATACCATATCCATGTGTGGAGAGGGTGTTGGTTGGTTGGTTGTTTTATTTCTCATAATCTAAGTGTGCATTCTTGTTTACTTTCTCTCACTAGAAGCATCCTCCCAACCTCTTTCTCTCTCTAGAATTTCTTCATTGTTCTTTGGTGTTATTGATTAAATAAGGTTTCTACAATTGGTATCAAAAGCCATGGAGTGATTTGTTTAGTTCTTGTGTTTGTTTTGTGTCGTTTTTTTTAACCGTAGCCTAGTTATAGTATTTTTTTTGTTCGAAGCTTTTGTGTACACTAAAAGATCATTTACCTTGGTAAATCTCATCTAGTATTTTTAGGATATAGGTGTACAAGCTTAAAATCAAAGTCTAAGAAAGTGCAATTCTTGATTTCAAATGTTTTGCCTTACAAACCATAAAGTTTGCATTTTTAAGGTACCTATAGGCTTAGTAATACTAGTTGTACAAGAAATTTTAGGAAAAAAAGGATCAAAAGTGAGTCTTTTTGTATTTTGAAAAATTTAAGTTTCGTGATAGTGGAAGGCAGTTTAACAACTTTGCAGGTTTAACAAGGCGGTTTAACAACCTCTTTGCAAGGCAGTTTAGCAAGTTCTTTGAAAGGAGGTTTAACAATCTTGTTATGGAAGGCGGTTTAACAATCTTGTTGTGGAAGGCGGTTTAATAATCACACAGTGCAAGGCGTTTTAACAGTTCTACTATACAAGGCGGTATAACAATTTCATTGAAAGGCGGTTTAACAATTACACATTGCAAGGCGGTTTAACAATTTCTTTGAAAGTCGGTTTAACAATCTTGTAGTGCAAGGCGGTTTAGCAGTGCTTCTATACAAGGCGATTTAACAATTTCATTGAAAGGTGGTTTAACAATTACACTTGGCAAGGCGGTTTAACATCTTTTCTTTAAAAGGTGGTTTAACAAGTTTCCTTAGAAGGCAATTTAACAAC
>BQNB010093273.1:14492-26408 GCA_026074375.1 Tanacetum coccineum | reverse complement strand
GGATCTAATCTAGAAATTCAAGGGTCCTTTGTTTCTGCAGTTGCTGGTTTGATGACCTATCTTGTTGCAAATCTGACACTTAACAGTGCAAACTCCTGTGTGATGTAGGGTACATCTCGTACATAGGGGATGGTTTCCATTATACCTTGATTGCTGTTGGTGGTGATTATTGCTACGGTTGTTGTTACGGTAGTTGTTGTTGTTACGATTGTTGGAGTGGTTATTATTGTTACGGTTATTGGGGTAGTTATAAAACTTTCGTTTATGGTTATTGGTTTCTTGTACAGAATTGTGTTTCATTACATGCTTTATTAACTTCTGGGTCATGGTAATGGCTTCTTCCATTTTCTTAATCTCAGTTTGAGGACAATACTTCTCTATCAAGAGTCTTTTAAATTCAGACCAGGTGATCTTATAGGCTTCTTCTATTCCAACATACTGGGTAAATGAATTCCATCAGAACAAAGCTTCCTTAGTGAGGGTATTAACAGCAAATTTCACTTTGTTCTTCTCGGCACATTTGCTACGAGAAAATATCGATTCAGTCCATTTAAACCAGCGAATGAGACCAACAGCTCCTTCTGTACGATTGATGTAGAAATGTTGGTAACTTGTAAACTTCGCGTAAGTGCATTTCTTTGCTATAGGAGTTTTTCTTGATTTAGAGTTGGGATTGTTTGTACTTTCCATCATTACAGCTTGTGCTTCTAGAACTGTGGCAACACTATAAGCAACTAGTTTCTTGATGGTAGCATGAGTCATGACTGGTGCTTCAGATGTTGACATCCTTTTGGGAGGCATTCTATCAACATGTAATAAGAATCCATATAATGATAGTCATATCATAAGTTATTGTATAAAAATTAAAATTTTCATACTTAGTGATACTGAATATCATTGTGTGAATTCCCATTTTGATGCAAGTTCTAACAAGAAATACATATTCCTTGACATTACATTGTAGGATATAACGGGAAGTTTTGGAATTTAAGATTTTCATATATGAACGTTCAAATAAGCATTTGACTTATTATATTTCCTTAGGATTAGTTCACCTCCCAGTGGTCATAGTATGATTTATAATGAGTTATCTAACTCTGCATAGATAAACTCATTGAAGGGATAATCGGGTGGTGGCCTAGTTAATTGATGAGGAAGACGGAGATAACAAGAAATGACATATATGATATTGAAATGGTAAGGTAAAATGGAATTACAACTTTATTTATAGATAACTTATCTTACATAACCTAAGATCTGACAGGTGTCCTTAGATAAAAAGCGATAAAGATAAGGTTTCGATCTAGTAGTCTTGGAGTTCACGAAGTGTGTTCCATAAGATTCTTCATATATAGTTGATGGCGATCTTGGATATCCTCAAGGGTCATTTCTAAATCAGAAATCCTAAAGCGAACAAAAGAAATCTTGTCTCTCTGTCCCATATGCTTCTTCTGTAGTTTACGTATTTGTGTACGGGCTTCCTTAAGTTTGGTTTTTACTTCATCAAAATCCCTTGGTATGATTATCCAGTTATTCACCAGTCTTTCTTCTAATTTCTCGATATAGTGAAAAGAGAGTTCTTCCAAGTAGTTCACAATACTTTCAATTTGTTCCTCATGGTGTTTTACATGCATCTTGATAGAACTTTTTCCTATTTCATATATCTGAGGTAAGGTAGGAGTATATGTTAGGAAAGATAGCGGTACTGGGATACATGCTTACTTCTGAGATGAATTAGATAACGTAGTTGAGGAAGAAGATGGGGAATGGATTTGCTTCTTAGGTGGTAATAATTCTTCAGGAACAAAGAAATATCGGGGATCAAATAGTAGTGATGGTGGTAATACCGGAGATGGAGTCAAAATAGCTGATGGAGAAATAGGATCGGGTGGTGGAATAGGTGATTCCTTAGCATAAAATGCTTGCGTATCCTTCAGATATGGATTATTGTAGAAAGATGAGAATACAGGTGGGATTTCATCATTCTTAGAATTTTTCAAAAAGTCAGAGGAGATATTTCCTGGTGTGGCTGGGAAATAGTTTGGTAATGTTTTGAGTATTGTCAAGAATAGTAAGCAGAAGACAAGTGCCTTATCCTCCTTAACATCAGACGGGGTAAGGATGGTTGGGATGACGACAAGATTGATAAACGCACCCAGTAAAATAGTAAAGTTATTTATCTAAAAGATAATCGATAAGATAACTTTACATACAATTCCCAGAAATGTAATGTCACGGAGAACTTATGATTGCAACAAAGAAAAAGTAGTGTAAGAGATAAAGGGTTATACCTGTAACTCTAATATCATGAACTCTGATAACCAATCTGTAACACCCATATTTATACAATATACGGAAGCTACTCTATGTATATACTTCATATGTACAGACATAATAATCAAAGAAAATGACTCAAAAGAGACGTTTTGGAAAATTTAGTTATCATTTATTTATTCATCAGAGTTTTATAAAATGAGGTCCCAAAATCTAGTAACAAAAGTTGGAATGATAACAATTTTAGCCATCTTCAAGTCCATGTCACTCCGTGCCATACGTTGCTCAATTAACTGAGATAAACATGCTTAAAAGTCAACACAAAGGTTGAGTGAAATCCATAAGTTTAAGTTAAATAGTTTGAATGCAAGTTCAATAGACCCATAGTTTGTAAAACAATAGTATTGCTTTAAGCTCATGACACCGAAGCATTAAGATAATCAATAATCACAAGTAATTGCCCCAACGGGTGCCTTTTCCAAACACCCGTATAGTTATTCAAATGAAGTGCTATTGGTTACCGACAATATAGTACACCAACAGGGAAGTCCAATCCCAAAAAGATATATTCACAGCATTCGCGCTCACTCCGTAGAGTAATTAACGATTCATGATAATGGGGTCTTAATGGCAAAAGTAGGGACTTAGGCAATAATTCATCAGGATAACGTATAGAAAAATACTTGCATCCGGTTTATAGCATGTATCCCCCTCACGGGTTTATGAAAACCTTAAAGAGATTTAAAAGTAAGGCTATGAACTCACCTTAAACAGTTAAAGGAGAAAAATCGATTAATAGCAAAGTAATGGATTTGAAAGTAACGCTTCGTTCACAACTCAACCAGGGTAAAATGATCAACTTAGATTTGATTATTACTCTAAAACTTTGAGAAAGTTATTTAATGAAAATTGATTGAATAAATTATGGCAGTATTGCCATCACAGTAGGGCAATCATAATCTAAAGGTCACTCAGTTATTTGTTTGAAGAAACAGGGCACATTTAAATCGTAAACCCCAGCAAATTTGTCAAAACAAATACCCAAATGGAACTCCTCACATGAATTTCCCTATTATTGTGATACGATAAGATTATAATGTTTTATAATTATATATTTATTTTATATAGAATATCAAATTGACAGTTTATACCCTTGATTTATAAACATTTGCAAAACTAGTCCTTTTAATTTAATAAGCATATATTAATTAATCCCTTGACTTTAAAACTTGGAAAAACTTACCCTTGAAGTTATAAGTTTAATATAATGACAATTTTAGCCCTTGGACTTAATAATTTCAAAAATTTACAATATATACCCCTTTGCATGAAAATAATTACAAAACAAGTCCTAATTTACATGCAAGCTATTTTTAACATTCCAAAAGATGTTTGCAGGTTATAGCTTATTAATATAAGCTAAAAATATGAAGTGTTTGAAATGTAATGACAGTCAGATAAACTATTCGTTAGCTAGAAATTAAAACGCACGACTAACATGTCTTTTTAGGGTTTAACAAAGAAAGACGCGCGTAGGTTTTTAATTCAAATCTTGTCACGACTTAATAAAGTAGTTATAATAACATTAGTTAAGATAGATTATAACAATATTTTACCATTTTAGCTTTTAGATTTAAGAAAAACAAGATTTTAGGGTTTGCGAGTTACGGTTTGGATCAAAAAGGAAAAACGCATGGTTTTTAAGCTTTAAAACTTTAACAAGAGTATAAACATGATCAATTATAACCTTACTGAGTAGAGCAATAAATGGATCATAAGGAACCTGGTTTCGAGCTTAAATGGTTGAAAATGGGTCGAAATGGGTCGTTGAGCTTTGTACGCCTAGGATTTCTTCTTCGGGGTTTCAAGGCTTGGTTTCTTCTCTTCAATTTTGTTCTTGGACTCTATATAAACCCTCTTTATCAAAACCTTAGAAGCCATTGTGAGATAGAAAGAAGAAGAAAGGTGAGAGTTTAACAGAAGGTTGCGTCCCCTATAGGTCGTTTGACTTGGAGGGCAACCAAGGAGTGATTTGGTGTCCTATTTCTGATAGGGCTGAGTTGGAGGAGCTATAAGGGTGACATGGTAAGGCTAGGGTAGTAGATAGGTTGAGTTATATGGTAGTTTTGGTGGTGAGGTGGCCGCGGCACCTTGGAGAACAAGGAGGAGGATGTGGAGCTTTAGCAACCATGAAGAGAGTTTAAGCACCTTGTAAGCTGCTTATGTAACATCCGAGAATTTTCGGATTTTTAAGTATAACTACCTTGACTTTTAGGCCTGGCTTGACTATACAAGAACAACCAACTAAAAACAACTCTTCACGGCTCGGCGGAACCCTAAAGCAAATCGATGTGAAACGACATTCCAAACACCTTCTTCAGTTTTGCCCGAGACCTAGGAAACGAGCCGAAAAGGGCTAAACCAACACCGCAAAACAATTTTTCGAACATATACAACGCGGACATACACAAAAACAATAAAATGTTTTTAATATATCAGTATTTTATTTAAAAAAAAAATTAAATAAATTAGTCAACCATTTTAAATTAAAAGCCGATGTTGCGGATAACGCGAATACTCGATCGAAAGTCCAAATTTATTCCGTAGACAAGACAAACCAAAACCCAGGGATTCACACAAATGATAACAGATATTTTATTAAATATTATAAAATAATATGAAACAATATCAAGTAGGAAGGAAAGAAAGATACTCATTTCATATCAGAAAAATGAATCGGAAAACAATGCGCAAGTTTCAAGAGTTGAACATTCCTTAAGGTCACTCAAAAGAGTCCCGAACCCGATTTTATCAAAAAAGTAATAATGAAAAAGAATACATAATAAAACCTATCACTATTTTGAGACTTGTCACTTTTGAATTTAAGTATTTAATATAAATACCATTTTTTAATTCAAATTTCATTAACATCTCCATAAAACAAACTCACTCTTCTATTCTCTCTCTCCCAACTCCTATGCCTGGCCACTCCACCGCCGCCGGGCCAGCCGTCCGGAAAACTTATCTCTGGCGGGCTTTTCCCGTCCAACACTACCACAACTACTCCCCACTACCGGATACTACGACGACACACTACCTCACACCTCTCCCCCCACGTCGCCACCACTACCACCCGCTGTCGCCACCGCCACTCTTTCACCTCCACCGTCATCATCATCGTCATAACGACACCACAAGGGTGTTTGTCTCGGTGACAGCCACCACCCACCAAGGGTGGTTTTGTTTCGGTGGTAATGAACCACCACCAAGGGGTGCTCGTGTTGTGGTTTAACCGAAACCACCACTGTCATCACCATCATCTCATCATAATCGTCATCTCGTCACCACCAACACCACCAAAACGCCACGTTTCCGATTGGTTTTTAAAAGTCCACTAAAGAGGTTCGTTGTTTGTGGGTTTATTATAACCCCGACTGAGGGTGCGTCTTGGGTCGTGATAAGGCTATAGGACAGTCGTGACAGCCGGGTTAATGGTGTTTCGTGTAGACCCGAAAAAGGGTGTTCGAGTCGGGATTGTTATAGCAACAGGGTGTTTGTAGTATTGCTGTCATAACCCCACAAGGGTAGTTGGTTTGGTTTGTACTAAACCACAAGGTGCGTAGGGTAGTGGGGAAACAGCATGGGGGGTGTAATCGGGTTTGGGCCCTCAACCGACCAAAGTGGCGTTTGGTTATGTGAACCGAAAGGGTTTTTGGGGTCCTGTGGTTTTCTCACCAACAAGGGTGATTGGGTTATTTTTTTATTTTATTTTTTCACACCACGACGTAGGCTCGGTATGGTTTTATCGAAAATAAAAGGGGTGCTGTGTGGTTTAAGCAGCTAGGGGGTGTTCGTGGGTTGTTATAGTTTGGCATCGCAAGGTGGGGCATGCCGCCACTATGGGTGCTTAGCTTGCTGCCGCATTATAGGTGTTAGTTTGAATAAGTAAAAACATCCATATGTCGGTTGGATTAGTTGTTTCATAGATAGGTGTGCGGTTGGTAACTGTTAAACAGCATGCGAGCTGTTAGGTTTGATAATAAAAAAAAAAAGCCACAAGGGTCGTTTGGGTAAAATAACAACAAATAGGGTGCTTTGGTAAGTGGGCCAATCAATAAAGGCGTTTTGGCTTATCAGTGTCGCTAAATAGCGTTGTATTGGGTTGAGCAATATAATTCGGAAAGGAGTGTTTGGGTTAAAATGAATTAACAATAATTATACTATAAAATTTTATGAATAAAAAATTTTACCGATATTAATAAAGTATACAATCGTAAACAAAAGGGATGTTTTATGTGTTATAATAATACAATATTTTATTATTTTGTGATTTTTCGAATATAATAACGTGGATATATATGTCATATCTGAAAAACGCGGGAGTTGGAAAAATAGAAACGTGAAAACTTGCAACATATATATCTAGAAAACGTGAGTGTTTGAAATATTAACACGATAACAATTGCCACATATATTTGAATAAGGAAACTGTCGAGTTATTGCGAAAAATGGAAAACATTATATAAACGAGAATTCATGAAGAAATTTTATAATAATTTTCTATATTTACGAATCACTAAGACTCTATTATTTATAGAGAACCGATAAAAGGACTTAAGATATGATCTAAAGATATATTAAAAAATGGTATTATACCTAAAACCTGGACCCGAAACTAAAAACTATACTTTACATTGAGATAACCATTTTAGTAGACGCGACCTGTCGAGGAAACGAAATAAAATTTATAAAATATTAATTTTATATTTAATAAATATCCAGCTATACGGTACACCATAACTATTGTAACAGTTTCACAAACTTGTGTGTTTAATTAGATAACTTAAATACGTGTTGACTACCAGGACTTTTAAAAAATTAAATGGTTGTCGAAATAAATTGTTTAATTCATGTACTCTCAACTTTTTATATAATACATTCAAAGTATTATAACCAGTTCACATTAATCCTTGAGTTGTTCTGTCTTTTATAATATAATTTCTGCGGAACAGTTAATACAATGGTTTAATTTACATATATTTAAAACTATTTATATATAATTATATTACACACTTGGGTATATTTTCAATGTAATAATTTTAACAACCACCAAACCATTCAACGTAAACGTCAAATCTTTATCACCGCTGTCTTTTAGACATAACAATTCACGGGAAACCCAAACACATTATCCTAGTCTAGTGGGACTTAAGCCGTATCTAGTTAAGGCTGCATTCTTCTTCATGTCCATGCAGCTTCTTCTTCCGGTTCGTAATATGCAATATTAAGATGCCTACCATCAATCCCGTTACTACAACAACAATGTGAAGTTCCTAGCCCCACTTTTTACATGTTGTTACATATATTTGGAGGTGATAACATGCTGGTTTACAAATTCAATTACTGTTTGATTTAAACTCGTTACGTGCTCAATTATTCAGACTCGTTCTGCATACATGTTTACAAAAACGCAAATACATGGTTATTACCTGTTTGGTTTTAATACATACTCATTTAATAAATCTCTCGAGGAGATACAAACTAGGATTTACTTTTGAACGTAAACGCATTCAATACTTTTATGATCTATGGATAGCTATAGTTGACATGAAAACAGTAAATCACATTGAGTGTGAGCGCTAATGTTTAAAAGATAGATCTATTTTGGATTGACAATCCCACGTTCGGGACTAGCTATCACTGATAACGAAGCTTTATCACATGACGATTACGGATTGAATTGGCGCCCTCGGGCCAACAAACACATATACAAAATATTGCCATTGTCCTAGAGGGTGACACCGTAACAGGGAGAAACATATACTTTTAAATTAGCCCGGAGTGTCCAATGGGAAGGGACACCGGTAAACGGGGGAACATAAACCCTTATATTATCGGCCCGGTGTATCCATGGAGGGAACACCACTATGGGTACGACTCTATACTAAGCTTTGAATAATGTGGCATACATAACAAGTCACGTCACATTTTCCTGAACTTAGAGTAAATGAGGTAATCATGGTTTTATATACACACTTGTAATAAAGTGGCAACACATATTTTGAATTCGTGATCCAACTTTGACACTTAGCAATTTGGGACTACTTGGGATAAAATGGTCTTGCATATTTACAGTCTAATTGATTTCTAAAAATCACACATACATTTTGGTGCAGGACATTTAAGTATTTAATGGTCACTACAAATATTTTTAATGGTACCGTAGTGAGGCATAGTCATTGAAACGTATTTTTATATACACTGTAATGATACATGGTCAGATACATTAATTGGAACTAACGTTTGTATTATACAGAAACCTAAAGACTCACCAACTTAAATGTTGACACTTTAAAGCATGTTTTTCTCAGGTGAATTAGATGCTTGGATTATCTGATGTACATTGGAGTCTAAATTGACAAGATTTCATGATTGGATTTCTACAAATGATCAAATCTCGTTGTGGTCCTTTTATCTTTTCATAGTGAATGCATTCTGGGATCATCTAATATTAATGATTTTCAGAAAAATCAACGAGATGTTTTTACAAACGACACATTTAGAGTCGTTATCGTAAGTATCTAGCCTGAATTTGTTAATATGAAGTAGCACCCAAGTGGTCACCGATGCGTTGTCAAATTATTTAGGGGTGTTACAGTTGTAACAGAGCACTGGCTATAGAGAACAAGGTTGCATATTAACCCTAGAACTATAGACGTTTTCATCGACAAATTGCATCAACGAACAAACATATTCAAAGTGCATACACGCTACGTTGCTTATAATGCTTACGTTACTGCTACATTACGTGCTTACGTGGCAATAAATATATATACTATATATATGCATGCATTCCATCGCGTATATCGAATGTTTAATATATAAGATAATATATATGCTTACATCTTTTGCGTATATCGCACGTTTATTTATATAAGAGTTATTTATATAAATACCAGAGCATTTCTTGAGACATTGTGAGTTGCACAATGGTCTCAATTATACCTCAGACATTGTAAGTTAAACAATGGTCTCAATTATACCTCAGACATTGTGAGTTATACAATGGTCTCATTTTACTTCTTAGACATTGTGAGTTGCGCAATGGTCTCACTTCGTTCTCAGACATTGTAAGTTAAACAATGGTCTCTAAGGACATTATTTTTCTTCATAGCTTTATACTATATTGTATTACACGAAGACCGTTATAATTTTTGTTTACATGGAATTATGTATGAATCTAAGTATTACAAGTCTTGTATGGGCGGGACTTGTAATATGAGGATTGATATGATAATTGCTATGTTAACAAAGCCCGTCACAGTTCTGTTTACATGGGATTATGTATAAATCTAAGTATTACAAGTCTTGTATGGGCGGGACTTGTAATAGGAGGATTTATATGATAATTGCTATGTTGACTGGTTCATCGAGACTTTTACCTGGTTTACTCTAACCAGGGTACTCATTACCTATCTTGAACTCTAGGTCGATATTTTTGGGTAGTTTTACTCCCTGTCTCCGAAGACGAGTTTGGAACACTCGTCCCATACTCATTAGAGCACATGCATCGTCATGTCATCCACCACCTTGAAGGTTATGTGGGTACGCGTATTGCATCAGGAATTATTAAGTAGGATGATTTATAATCTGTTTATTTAAAAGGATTGGGACGCCTCTTCATTTAACTAAATAAATTATAAATCACCGAACCATAAGTTTATAAATTTATTATTTACATAAATTGGGACGCTTCCTTATGCAAATAATAAATTATAAATGAGTGGGTTTAATGGTATCCGATATGAGACGAGTATGAACCTAAACTCGATAATCACCAGAATCCGTTAAAAAGGGTCTAGAGACACAATCGTGTCTTGCTACTCAGCAGAATCTTAAGGCCTCACTTGGAGCTGCCTTATCACATTCTTAAGTTATTACTTTTACCATTACGAATCCCCGCGATCACGAACTGTTCGTGGAACTAACAGACTTGTTACACACTTGAACAAATGGAGTTGATTCATACTCGAACTAACGACTGAGTACCATATTCCGCCGTTTATCGCATAAGCTCTTCCGTGAGCTCCTCACATTTGTTGAACTCTATTATAGGAATATTGTTTCTTGAATTGTCCTCATTTTCGACATCATATCACCATTTGTTATAGTTTTGACATTATGGTTGCTGTTGTTAGGTCATGGAGTGGTCCCAGATTGTACAAACTTTATCAACTAAGTGATGAAACCCACCTTAAACATGATAAGCATATGTCGATATAGTATTCAGTTGGATTACTCATTGCAGACAAATAATACACCAATTTAAGTCATGATACTATTTAGTACTGCCAAGTAAGTTGGGTACTTACATCCATAAGCCACGTTGAGGTGAATCATCGAACCTTACAGATAGTAGAAACGAGACTCCGTCCTCGGACATTTAGAAACTTATACAAACATACTCACGCGACTACACCTTCTTCTTGAGGTTTTTACTATAATGAGACTTTCCTTATAACGCGGTTATACCAGTCATAAGATCTGTAATGATATATTTTGAGATACCTATTTTGATGGATTAAATATCCTGGACAAACCTAGCCAAAATTTTTGGTAGATTGAGAAGTGTAGAAACACCGAATTTTGCTGAATAAAGCTGACCAGCGAAAGCCGCAGCGCCCCAGAACCCATAAAGCCGCATCCTTAATCCCCCAGTCCCCCCCCTCCCAGCCCCCTCCCCCCCCCCCCCTCCCCCCCCCCCCCCCTCCCCAGGAGCGTCTTGCTTAGAACGAGTTATTAAACCTTAAGATCTTTTTCCTTAGTCACACAATCGATTAACACAAATTAATCTCGGGGAACGAATAATCTTTAAGGGTAGTATGATAAAAAAAACAGTAAACATATCCAAAATTTTCGAAATTTTGAATGACGATTTTACCCTTTGACTTTTAGGGTTTGACTTGACTTTTTGACTTTTGGTCTTTTATTTTCACATAAAAGCGATTACCGCGTAACCGGTAATTTTTCGGAACATATTTAAAGGAGATATATGTTATTCCTAGGTTGAGTTATCAAAAACGAGCAGCTAAAGCACGTTTTCATTATTCGGACTCTAAAGCAATTTGATGAAGAACGACATTCTTAACAACTTTTTAGTTTTGACCGAGACCCGAAAACAGTCAGAAGGTGACTGAAATGCCCTCGCAAGATTTAGAAACGAGAAAATAATTAAATTATAATTAATTTACACTTTTTATTAAATGAAAATATTTAATAAATTAGTCATCATTTTATTCGAAAACGTTTTTTTTTATAACGCGAATATACGGGTTAAAAGTTCATTTCTAGTTTTACTTTCGGACGCGACGTAACCGGTTCACTAAATAAATAACGAACATTTTATAAATGTTATAAAATATTTATGAAACGCTATCAAATAAATACTCATTTTTATCAGAAAAATGATTTGAAAAACAATGGCGCAAGTTTCGTATGTTGAATCGTCCGATAAGTGGCTCAAACGAGTCCCGAACCAATATTCTATAAAAGTTTCTCAAAATGTCACTTCTGGCCCCTGGACTATTGAACACTTATCATTTATTTTAAAAACTTTTATTATATATAAAAGTTTATTTATAT
>BQNB010093273.1:0-11706 GCA_026074375.1 Tanacetum coccineum | reverse complement strand
TATGAACATTATAAGGGTGTAGGAGCAGAAGTAGAACATTCAAAACCTGGGTTTGAGCTTCAAAGAGCAAAAATGGTGGAAATGGGTCAGAATCGAGACTTTCGGCTTCGTACGCCTAGAATAACGACTCCCGGGCTTCGTTTCTTGGTTTCTTTTGCTTCCTTTCTATACTTGAGACTTCTTAAGATCACTTAGGATCTATTAGAGCAAAGGATTGCTTCTATGAAGGGTTATAGAGGAGGAAGTGGGGGATGAAGAAAAATGAATGATTTAGGTTCCTATTTATAGTAGTTTGAAGGCAAAGGAGTTAAGGAACACTTAGGATCTATTCATGGACATATGGAGGGTCTAGATGGTGACTAGGAGAGGCTATATGATGATTTGTTAAGGCTAGGAACTAGATTGAAGTGGTGTTGGAGTCCTTGTGGTGCCATGACTTAAAAAGAAAGCAATTTAGGATGTATGTGATTTGTTAAGCACATGTGAAGCTTTTTAATAAAAAACAACTAAAGATATTTGTTGTAGTAGCTGAGTAAGCAATTTAGGATGTATGTGAGTAAGTTATTTTGCAAAGGAATCCTTTAAAATGGGTCAATATTGCAAAAGAATGAGTTTCGGGTTCATATGAGCTCATAAGGGTTTGAATTCTTGTTTTTGGCTTATATTTCGCATACATTGATCAAGAAGTGATTAAAATATGATCTTAAGGTTTGTAATAATACGTATTATTAAAATTTAGCAAGTGGTTTGGGTTAAAACGGGTTAAAATTGAGTAAATAAGGTCGCGGGTTCACATAGGGCTCGTTTAGGGTTTCTTTGGCTTTCTTGGCTTATATTTCGAATATTGTTGATTGGGAATGATGGAATACAGATCCTATGGCTTATATAAAGTATTATCATTGAAGTTTGGTCAGTGGTTTAAGTTAAAATAGATTGAAATTGAAAGAATAAGCCGTGGCTTGGAATTAGGGTTCATATAAGGCTTTTAGGGTTTTCTAGCTTTGTAATTCTCGTACATTGTTGAAGAAAGGATGGTTAATGATAGATAAAGGTTTGTAAACTCATTTTATGGGTTTACAATGACTCTTGGTTGCTTACTTGAGAATGAGATGGTCTAAAAATGAGTAAATGGGTCAAAACTATAATTAGGGTACAATTAGGGTTTTCTAGATTCGTTTCTTGGATAATTGAGGTAGAATGATGAAATGATAATGAAATATGATTGAGTATGTTGTAATTTATGTTATTATAACTTATTTAAGTATTGTTTTAGGTTTACAATGGATAAAAATCAAGAAACGGGTCATGGTTCAGAAACTAGCTCGGTTTTAGGGTTTAGGATTTTGAATTAGGGTTTTAAGAGTAAAAATGTGTATGAAAGTTTATGAATAGAATAATTAGGGTTTACACATTGTATATTGAGTGTAGTAGCTTGTACACAAGTGATGGTGAAGAAATTAGAATGAAAACGGAGGTAAAACGGCTATATTGGATGTCATGCTTAATGACTCGTACATTGTGCTTTGAAAACTTGTACTTGACTTGGAGGGAGTTTATATTTCAAATGAAATGTTATATTACTTGTACATATGCTTTGGTATTGTGTGCATTCACTTTAGATGTTAATTCCTTCCATGAGATTAGGGTTTAGAGCATCTGATAATGGTTTAAAGCCCGTTTTGATATGATGTTGCAAATGGTACCTTATAGGAATAATGTACCTTGTAATAATGATATTATGATATTGATTTGACATGTTATGATGTTTGCTTGTCATATATGAAGACAGGATTGCCATAGATAGGTTGCGTGAGCTCGTCTACTTTAGTTATGCAAGTTACATGACATACTGAGATATTGACAATACAAGTAATGTAATAAAGCGAAAAATTTCCCCGTATAATTGTGATAATAGTAAAATAGGTTGATGAAAATTCTTGGGTTGTTATATAGATATATAAGCAACGTGTAAAAGTAGAATCACTACAAGATATGCGCATGAAGATTTATAACAAATATCAGTTAACTTTCCTTCTATGCTTGTGTATGTGATCAATGACAGCATACACATCATTGACAATTTCAATTGTGCAAGTCACTGACTGTACTCGTGATGAAATGATGGTGCTAATGGACAATTAAGCATGGTACATGCCCTTGGGCCACCATTTATGCTGACACCTATAATATACACATCGACATGATTAAAAAAAATACGGCATTACTGAAAAAAAGAACATACTAATTTGTAAGGATGTACAAACATAAATCAATATACTCATAGGCTAACAGATAAACTAATAAACAGAATTTGATCCTCTGATGATTGGTTTATAAAAAGAATTTCATGCCTTTAGTTTCAAGTTCAATGAGAAGCTCGTTAACACCACCAATATCCATTCTTTGTTTCGACCTCATTGTAGGGCAAGATAACCCACTACTTACACCCCTTCGAGCCTATCCTTTTGCAGGTTCTCGTAAATTTTCAGGTGGATTCTGGATTATAAATAAAGGAATTGTTTACACCTACCAAAATGTTAACCCAAATCGCTTATCTTCCTTGTATGTACTCACTTTTTAGTAATTATTGTTATTCACATTTGTTTAACCTCTATTTAATTGTTTTATTGATTCAATGGTGCTAAGTCCAAGTATATTGTAGTGCATACAGATTGGACGATTAAGGATCATTGATAGTTTTTATTATATGGAGAAATGGGGAAGAAAAGTTAAGTCTGTTAATACAAATAAACCGGTAAAAACGTTTATTTTTATTTTACGATCTTACTATGTTTTGTTGATAACAATCAATAAAATCACGTTGAAATAAAATAGCTAAATTTCACACATGAGTATATCAACTTTTACCTTTCCATTTTTAGAAATACTTAGAATTACAAGTAAATAACTTAATACTACTTGCATCATTTATGACATCATCAAATACAACATATCTTAGGGTAATCTTACAATATTACATATGATCTCTCAAGATTTTGCATATCAAAATCCGGATTTGGTTACTGTTGGTCGGTTCCATTGAAGAATACTGGCCGGTTCCCTTCTGCAATGGAACCGGCAGAACCGGGCTACAGTGTAATTTTTTTGGCTAAAAATACCAAGCCATTTCCCATGTTTTACTCACCCTTTTCTAACTTAAAAACTCTCTAATCTACTAATCATTCTCCTCACATCAGTTGTTGTTTAGTTTCTTTAACATTTGTAGGTAATTCTCTTCAAGAAAGAAATTGCCAAACACCCCTTTGAGACAATCAAGTTCCAAGTATCTTGCTTCGCTTCTCCATTTGCATCATAAAGATCACATCTCTGATTCTTGTACATCATATAGTAGTTGTAGTTGTATTCATCCTATTTATAAACCAAGTGTAGTGATATTGGTGTGATTCTACCGTGGGAAGAATCCGGTATTTAGCTTTGTACCGTTAAAAGGTGTAAGCGGACCGTTGGTGAGGTTTATCCGCGGTTGATTAAAGGCAGTAGCTGGTGTCATACTAATGTTTACTACTCTCGAGTTAGGTCCTCAGGGAGTGGAGTTGGGCAAGGAACGGTGATCCTTACCTTGTCGAACCAATATAACGCTTGTGTCTTGGTTCCTCTTTCTAACTCGTTACTTTCTTGCATTACATTTATATTCAAACCAAACATCAATATTGTGCAAACTTCACATAAGATCAAAACAAAATTTTGAAAGGTAAATCTTAAAACAAAAAAACTATTCAACCCCCCTTCTAGTTTTTCTCAATTGGTATCAGAGCTAGGTTACCAAAGTTTTTAAAATATATTGTATTTAAAATTTTTAAAACGACAATAAATTCGGAAAACTACAAAGAAGGCCAATCTATGCAACGACCACCTCTTTTGAGGCTAATTGCTTTATATATTGGAAAAACCGTTTTGAAACTTATGTGAAGTCTAAGGATATTGATCTTTGGTACATTATAGTTTATGGCAACTATTAACCTACCATTAAAAACAAGGATGATAAGGATGAAATCATTCCTTATGAGAAATTTGAAGAAAGCCATAAGAAAATGATTTACAAAAATGATGAAGCAAAAATGGTTTTATATAATGCGTTACCTAAAAAGCAATATGAAAGAATTTTCATGTGTAATACGGCTAAAGATGTTTGGAACTCACTAATTATTACTCATTAAGGTAATAAGCAAGTTAAAGATAACAAAATAGACTTATTTGTCCAAAAATATGAAGAATTTGTTATTTTCGATGATGAAACTATTTATTGTGCTTTTGCTAGATTTAATACTATTATTACATCTTTAAAAGAACTTGATAAATCCTTTTCAAGTCGTAATCATTTTAGGAAATTTCTAATGGCATTTCCCACTAAGTGGCGTCCAAAGGTAACCGCAATAGAAGAATCCAAAGACCTATCAACATTACCTCTAAATGAGTTCATTGGCAACCTAAAAGTCTATGAGGTAGTTCTTGAAAAGGACTTGAAGATCTCCAAAGTCAAGAAATAAAAATACAAGTCACTAGCACTCAAGGCAAGAAAAGTCTCAAGTGATGAAGAAGTATCTTTCTCGGAGAGTGATGATGAAGAATATGTCATGGACATAAGAGATTTCAAAAATTTCTTTAGAAGAAGAGGAAAATTTGTCTGCCAACCTCATGATGACAAAAAGGAGAAAGAAGATGGTAGGTGCTTCAAGTATGGAGATCCAAATCACTTTATAAGTGATTGTCCCAAACACTCCTACAACGATCAAAAGGCATTCGTTGTTGGGTGTTGGAGGGATAGTAAAGATGACTCTAAGAAGGAATAAATCTATCTCATGGCACTTAATAACAATGAGGTACTCTCTGACACTCCCTACTATAGTAGTTCATCTTTAGATAGTGAATCATTACAAAATGAGTATAACAAGTTATGCAAAATTAGCCTTAGGATAATAAACAAAAACAAACACCTAAGGGCTAAAAACGAATTATTAAGAAATGAAACTTGTGACCTTAGAAAAAGGGTAGAACAACTAGAAAGAAACAAAGAAGCATGTCTCAAATTTGAATTATGTGACGACCTCCAATCTAAAGTTAGCTCACTATCATTAAAACTAGCTAGTTTTAAAAGTAGTAGTATTTTTTACAAGAAATGCTTGAAAAACAAAAAACACAAAAAGATAAGCATGTGATTAGATTCACAGAAGACATAGCATCTACTAGCAACTCTAAAACCAAAAAGTCAGGTCTTGTAGACAAAGAAATGTCTACTGTAGAACCGGCATTATCGGTTCCCTCTGCAAGAGAACCGGCTAGTTCAATCGAACAAAACCGGCTCTCTACAGAATGTATAGAAACATTAGATCCTAACATAGTAAAGAAAAATAGTTTCGTACAAATAACTAGGAAGCCATTTTCAAACACTTCTGTAATTCGACCCTAAATCAACCGAAGGTGTTTTCTTAGGATATTCCCCTAATAGTAAAGCCTATGTAGTTCTAAATAAAGAAACCATTAAAGTCGAAGAAACTCTCAATGTCAAGTTTGATGAAACTCCTCCTCCTAGTTCACCTCCTTTAGTAGATGATGACTTACTAGAAGTCGACATCATAGAAAACCAAAGTAAAGACTTAGAAGTCAAGGAAAATGAACCATTAAATAAACAAATCTCGAACATCAAAGAATCTAAAGATCATCCCTTAGAAACCGTCATAGGAAACCTTAATCAAAGAACTCTAAGATCTCAAGTTCAAAACCAAAGCAACTTCTTCTGCTTTGTCTCTTCCGTAGAACCTAAAAACATTAAAGAAGCTATACAAGACGAAAGTTGGACTATGGCTATGCAAGAAGAATTAACTCAATTTAAAACAAATGACGTTTGGTGTCTTGTCCCTCCTCCCAAAAACCAAACTATCATCGGTACAAAATGGGTCTTTAAAAACAAACTTGACGAAAATGGTGTCGTATCTAGAAACAAAGCAAGACTTGTTGCACAAGGATACAATCAACAAGAAGGAATAGACTTCGATGAAACCTATGCCCCGGTGGCAAGATTAGAATCTATAAGAATCCTTCTTGCGTATGCTTGTGCTCATGACTTCAAACTCTTTCAAATGGATGTCAAAAGTGCTTTCCTAAATGGTTTTATAAACGAAGAAGTGTATGTAGCCCAACCTCCTGGATTTGTAGATTTTGAAAAACCCAATCATGTGTTCAAACTCAAAAAGGCTCTCTACGGTCTCAAACAAGCACCCAAAGCTTGGTATGATCGACTCAAAGCCTTCCTTCTTGATCATATGTACACCATGGGCTTAGTAGATAACACCTTATTTACTAAGAAAAAGGATTCACATATCATCATTGTCCAAATCTATGTGGACGACATCATCTTCGGATCAACTTGTCAAGACTTATGTGATGATTTCTCCAAAATCATGCATGATGAGTTTGAAATGAGCATGATGGGTGAATTGAATTTCTTCCTTGGTTTACAAATCAAACAATTCGAAGATGGAATCTTCTTCAATCAATCTAAATATGTGAAAGAAATGTTAAAGAAATTCGGTCTTGAAAACGCCAAAACAAATCAAAACTCCTATGTCTTTCGAAACCAAACTCACTCGTGACGAAGAGGGCGAACCCATCGACGATAATAAATACCGTGGTATGATTGGTAGTTTACTCAATCTAACCGCTAGTCGCCCTGATATCATGTTTAGTGTATGTCTTTGCGCTCGTTTTCAAGAAACTCCTAAAACCTCTCACCTCGAAGCTGTAAAGCGAATCTTTCATTATATCAAAGGTACTTCTCACCTAGGCTTATGGTATCCCAAAGGAACCTGTCTTGAGACTATTGTCTATGCCGATTTCAACCACGCGGGAGACTATGTCGACTGAAAAAGCACTAGTGGTGTATGTACCTTCGTAGGTTGTTGTCTCACCTCATGGATGTCAAAGAAACAAACCGCCTTAGCTATCTCAACCACCGAAGCCGAATACATGTCCGGTGGAAAAGCTTGTCAACAAGCCTTATGGATGAAACAAGCTCTAGTAGATTATGAAGTTAAGTTAAATGATGTACATGTTCTTTGTGACAATAAAGGAGCCATAGACTTAAGCAACAATCATGTTCTTCACTCTCGCACTAAACATATAGAGATCCGTCATCATTTTCTCCGTGATAACGTTCAAAAGGGTAATATCTCTATCGAAAATGTTGCATCCGAAGACAATATTGCCGACATTCTAACCAAACCTCTTAAAAGAGAACCTTTCAATCTTCTTCGACTCGGTCTTGGATTAATGGAACCAAACGTTTAAATCTAAAAGCTTTCTTGTGTTTATTCTTCTTTTTTAAATACAAATAAATTGTTTTTTCTTTAGTCTCGTGAACGTCTTCAAGGAAACACGTGGACAATATGTCGTTTCAAACACGTTCATTGTAGCTACATTAAAAGGAGGCTTAAGGTTTTTCTCTCAAAATAAAACAAATTTTTCTGTCATTGAGTCGAGAAAAACTGCACCTCCAACATATCAAAACTTTACTCAAAAACTTACTACAAAAACCCTGTCTGCCCGTCGGCCGGTGCCATTCAAATTTCAAACCAGTGCCCTTTTAGAATAGCATTGGCAGTACCGGCAGACCTGTTCTCAGCTATTAATATACGAAATTTTCAAATTTAAATCCAAGTTTTCCTTCCTTTTCAAATCACTTAGGCTCTAAGAATAGAAGTTGGCCTTTTCTAATCATTAGATTTTAACTAAATTAACAAGTAAAACATTTAAGTCCACCTCAAATCTACTTCTATAAATAGTGCACCATTTTTTGCTCTTCTCCTTCACTCCTACCTCTCTTGTCTTACCTTTCTTCACAATGCCTAAAGAGAACAAAACTAATCTAAAACGAACCGCAAGAATTAGTGTTAGGCCATGTTGCTTTGTCAATCCAAAAACTTCTTCTCCTCCCTATCAACCATTCTCTCCACCATCGGACTACACATCGGGAGCCCCACCAACTTCTCCAATAACCACTCCACCACTATCTCCAATCAATACAACAATAAACTCCAATGAAAAGTGCTTGCTTACTCCTAAGTCAACTCCTCCTCCATTGACTTCGCCACCACCCGCTCCTACTCAACCATCGAAGCTCACCTCACCGGTAACTATTAACCTTGATCCCATTGAACTCTTGTTCTCTACTCCACCATCTTCTCCATCTTTACTTGATGTGCTAGGTGATCTTCCACCATCAACAACGAATCCATCACCTCCTAGACCATCCTTTGCAACCATTGAACGTTTGGCAAATGAGCCACCTCCTATTCCTCCCATGGACTCTACTTTTCCTTCGCCAACTCCGGAATTAGAACCAACACCTCCTCCTCTCCCTCCACAAGCTTTTTAACTTTGGGGGTAAATTTTTACGGTTGAGTTTTACGAGCTTTGTAAAGTGATTTTGACACGAGAAGAAAGGCCCGGGACTCCCTTGGATCCCATGGCTGGTTATGGTTAGAAAGGGATACAAGGAGGCTAAATTTTAGCTCCTTTGTCTAATAGATGTACACATATATGCTTCCACTAGAATTATTTTCATTATAATCCATTCCATTTACAAAAAATAAAAACACACACTTCTCTTGTGTGTGTATAGTTTGTCCGCCACCTACAACACACACACACTCATAATTTTTGAATTTTGATCAAGAAAACATGAAGTCATAAATATTTGGGTTGATTCTAAGCTGTTTGGTCTATTCATTTAAACAAGTTTGGGTTGTCCAATTCGTGTCGAAATCTACAAATTTAAAGATTTTCTTGTAAGTTTTCAAATTTAAATTTTGTTTGTCCTTTTGGGTTTATTTTGATGCATAAATGTTAGTTGTACAAGTTGATCGTTGTGAAAATTGATTTTTAGAAGCGAAACGAAAGAAAATGGTGTGTTTGGTTTGTGTAATAAAAGAAAGTAAATGTGGGTTTTGTAGTTTTGATGTTGTGGTCATGATGGTTGAATAATATATGTTGCTAGAATGCTTATTTTTGATAAGTTGCTTGTATAGCTTATTCGAGCTTATTTTTAAGCTATTTCTTGGCTTATTTGGGCTTAAAGGCACGTCTATTTCCCAATGTCAATAGGAAAGTGATTTTGACTATTTTGTGTTATGGCTTATGTTTGTGGACTATTTTTGAGGTTGATGGTAGTAACCAAATGCGATACGTAGCTTAATTAGCTATTTTAAAGCTTTATATACATTTTTTAGAGTTTATGGACTCCTCGGGCCAATAAAATATACTTGAGTCGCGGCTTAAAGGAGGGCTTATTGTGGTCCGGAGTATTTCTACATATAAGTATTTACATATATCATGTAATGGACAGTGGTATTTTGACTTAAATGTATTTTGGGATTATAAATGTCTTGATGGACCATTGTTGGGCTTTGAGGCACCAATAAAGCGAATTTGGTATTTTGAGGCGTTTGGTGGACTTTTTGAGCGAAATGTTATTTACGACAGTGAATATTGTATCGTTATTTTGGGGAAAATGTTTTGGTAAACATTAAAGTTTAAGATTTTGGAATTTTGTCGAAAAGTGTCGAATTGTGAAAAGTGTTTGGAAATTAAGGTTTGAAACCTTGGAAAACGTTGTAAACACGTACGGGTCATGTCGAAATTTCGTAAAAAGTTTATACTAGAGATCAATTTTATTAAAACATGATTTTTGATTTTTAATAATAAAATATTATTTTATTATTTTATTTAATTAATAAATTCACTAAAAGACGAAAAAATATAATTTTTCTCGAAACTTTCCTAAGGTGTTTGTTGTGATTAAACGTGTCGTTTTCAATCAAGGAATGATTATTTTGAAGTGATTAAGGTGTACCGAATGGACTTGTCGAGATATATTTATAATTAATAATTATAAATATTTATTATATTACTTATCTATTTATGCTAAATAGTATAAGTACGTATTATAGAATGAGATTGATATGATTCGTGGAGATAATTCGTCAACCATCACACCACTAAAAACTATTTTGAGTACTTGTACAACGCGTTTAAACTCTATGCATCAAACGTGAAGATTGTTTTAGAAGTGATTGATTAAAATTAGACATTAACTGGACTAGGTCGTGTGTGGGCGTCGTTGCATTTGCTTGTGTAGTAGAAGTTGGTTGCTAAAGGCTTACTTAATGCGAGTTCTCGTAGCCCCACTGTTTACTGTTTTTCTGTTGGGGGAAAATGATACTCAAATGTGTTTTGAAATGTTTTGAATTAATCTATGTGAAATGTGGTTTTGTTTTTGGGACAAGATATGTGCTTATGACTGTTATGTGAATATTATGTGTTGATTTACTTTCATGTATTGTGTTTAGCATGACAAGGTTCTGTGTGGTACTTGTATGTACTGTGTTTGGCATACAAGGTTCTGTGTGGTACTTGTATGTACTGTGTTTGGCATACAAGGTTTTGTGTGGTACTTGCATGTACTGTGTTTGGCTTGCATAGTTTCTGGTGGTATGCCCTAATTATGCTCAGCTGGTAGGGCTTTAGGTGCGTTAGTTATTTGGGAGTTACGGGACTCGGGTTTATTATTGGGATGTTGAGATTTGACAAGCGGGGATACTATGTATTGGATTTGTTAGCATATATTCACTGTTCATATAGGCACTAATGTCCACTGTTGAAATATTGGGCAATCTTTTGGGTTTAAGGTCAAACCTACGAGCTCACCAACATTATTGTTGACGTTTTCGAGTATCATTTTCAGGTGAAGTAAAAGAGGAATAGTTTGGTGATTAATAACAGACTTAGAAGTATCCCATATGGAATTTTGTTTGAAGTCTTGCTTGCTTGTTGTTTGATTTTAGTATTTGGAGATTTTAGATTAAGTTTGGTTATGGTCCACTGTGAGGGCATATGAATGAATGTAAAAGATTTGTGGATTTTAGTTGCGATTTGGGACATCACTTGAGTTTGTTCAAGGTTGATGGTCTTTATAGCACTTGGAGTTTATGCAATGTAGTTTTCTCTATTTTTGTACCTTGTGTTATGATTGATCATTATGTTGCATTCCCGAGTTTTCGCCATTGTCGGGGTGTGACAGATTGGTAATCAGAGCCAAGGTTATAGAGAACTAGGTGGATTGGCCTAGACTATAACCTAAGATCCGTCATTTAGTTGCGTATAGGATCTATGCGTGCGGTGTTCCACTTTTGGTGTACCTTTGTGTGTTCAATATTGAAATGAGTGGGCTCAATATTGAAATGAGTGGGCTCAATATTGAATATAAATGGGAAAGGATGCGAAAATAAGTACGGTGGCCAACGTAATTATAAGCGTATTACAACTCACTCATACTTGGTATTGTGGTTCACACAAATCGATGTTGACAACGTAGGGTGGTGTTATGTGTATATCGATATATATAGTAAGATATTATATATATATTAGTCTGCCCACTTACCTAACGTTGCCCATGTTCTCCCTCGTATAGATAATGCCGCCAAGGATGAGGACCCGAAGTGCTGGCCGGCCTACTGCCGAATCACTAGGAGGGGGAACGGGTGAACGAGTTGGTAGAGGTGGAAGGAGTAGAAGGCCTAGGGGAGGTAGTGATGAGCATGTTGATGAATTGAATGGTTAAGGGAATGACCAAGGTATGGGAGCTAATGAGGGTGTAAAGGGAGCCAATGGGAATGTAGGGGGAGCCAATGG
>BQNB010093272.1:4316-26408 GCA_026074375.1 Tanacetum coccineum | reverse complement strand
TTTTGGCCCTAACATTCAACGATGGCATATTATTCCCATTCTGCTTCTTGCCTTTTAGATAAGCTATACCTGTCTAGCGGCTCTTCCACGCAGATTATGGATGACCACCAAATACCTGCACTGAAAGCATTAAAAGCACAAAATAGGTAATGCGTGTACAAGTGTTTCTCCGTGTATTAAAATACTCTTACCATCTATATGTGCTGCAGCCATGGTGAAGTATCATTGAGCCAGGCTTCTGTACATGCTGACTACTCTCAGGCTAAGGAAGTCACATTGGAAAACCTACTCATCTGGGCTCGGAACAGAAAGAATGATGTAAGATTTTTCCTATTCACCATCAAACTGGCCTAGATGTGTGCTCATGCTAACGCATTTTCAAAACGAATATCCTTCCAGTCTTCGACCTTTAAATGCCGAGTCAATATTGATGGCATCAGGACAAGAAAGGGATGAAACTTCCTATCCTGTGGTGGTGAGAAATGTAAGAAAGGTGTAGGGCAGAAGGAGGGAGGTTTCTGGTGTGAGGCGTGTAACAGGGCTGTTGAGTATCCAGTGCTAAGGTAATCTTTTGTTTAAAGTACACCGCATCCTGATTAAAAATTTTAAAATGGTTTTATTTTACGAGATCCCCTCCCGTGTAAAATTACTAGAACTGCTTGCATAGGCCTCCATGTATGTAAAATAACTTAAGCTACTTGCATAGTATCATATACCTGAGATGGTAAGTGTTCCGCCCACAGGTTCAGGCTTGAACTAGACGTCTTTGACAAGACTACATCCACTGTGGTGGTCATGTTCGATGAACTCGCAACAGAGCTGGTCAAGTGCTCTACAGCTTCACTTGCGAAAGCTGATGAGGACGTGGGTTTGGCAACGCCGACGATGTTGGATTGCCCCGAGCCTTGGCAAACATCATTGGCACCACCCAAACGCTGGAGATAAAATCCCACACGTATTATGAACACGGTACATTTGAGAGTTTTACATGCTAGAGGATTGCTCCAGAAGAGGTGGTTAAAGAAGATGCCGGATCAAGCAACGTTAATGCATCTGCTGAGGTGAACATCAAAGAGTTCCAGAGGTGGCCACGAAGCCAACTGTCCCCACTACTTCAAAACCTTCAGATGAAAGGGGAAAAAAGGTTCAGTCCAACTCTACATTACGCGGCCATACGAACATTGAGTTTGCTACTTCAATGCCACCTATGCCATTAGTACTTACATGTCATTTATCCTGTCGTTGTTTTTAGGGTGTGGATTTCTGGAAAGACACCAGACATGAATGATACATTTGTCAATGGATGATGGACAGGCAGATGCCAAGGACAGCTTTGTCTTAGATAAAAGGAAGAAAAAGAGGTACGCCCGCAAGACACACTTACCCACCTAAGATATCTAATTTATATTATCGTTGTAATTAATGACTGTTTCTGATGTGTTATGGTTGCAAGTACGTTATGGATGATTCTACCTCTGAGTAGGTGACCCAAGTTTCAATAAATAAAAGCTCTCGGACTCATAGCTGAAATATGTCGGCCTGATCTCATGAATTAGGAAAATAAAAATTAGCATAGTCCCAGTTGTTAGGATGTTGTGATTTTATGAAATGCTAATAAAAAACATTATATTTTCTTACGCTCTGTTCTCATATGAATGATCAAGGTATTTTGGTCCCTAAACATTATGTTTCCTTACGCTTTGTTCCCATATGAATGGTCATGGAATTTTGGCCCCTAAACACAACACTCATATGCAGCATGCTCACTTACAATGTCAAACATGGCCAGCTTGGGAAAGCCTGTTCTAAGTTTCCCATTAAATATTGTCACTTAAAGTTGTATAGGATACAAATTGAATGACTATGCGAGCCAACTTGAGTACAACTGAAATCTTATGTTCTAAATTTCCCATTAAATACTATCACTTACACTTGTACATATTACAAAGTGAATGACTATGCGAGACAACTTGAGTACAACTAAATCTTAAGTGAACCTAAAACCTTGAAATTCACAAGGGTTGTATACGACGCGTAAGAACCCCCTAGAGTGCAGACTATAATTACCAAGTGACAGAAAATGATTCGGTTTTGGTTTTTAGGAGAAACCTGTTGGGATTAAAAGACTTCTTGATGATCTTAGAGTTACTGCTTCTAAGTTAATGCTGCTGGTGTATAAGTTACTATTGCTGGTGTTAAGAGTTAATGCTGCTAGTACAAAAGTTACAACTGCTCAAAGATTAAGACTACTGAAAGAGTTTCTACTGTCAGAGAAAGGATAAAGACAGAAGAAAGGATAAAGATTAATTGGAGATCAAGATTACTTACGTGATAAGTATTTGATATTTATAGAATAGATCATAGAGAATATTCTAAGTTTTAGGAATATATTGTAAATCGACTAGGACTCCTTGGTGTATAAAGGAGGTCCTAGGGCATAGAGTTTGCTAACTAGAAATCTTTTGTTTTGATATCATTATAGCTTCAAGGTTTTGTAAACCTAATACTAGAAGAGTAAACTCCATAAGCAATATTAACTGTTTGAGCAATATTAACTCTTCAAATGTTGATAAATTAAGTGATGTTGTTATTTATGCATTCTTGGCTAGTCAATCAAATAGTCCTCAACTTGTTACTGAGGACTTACAACAAATTCATCCAGATGACATTAAAGAGATGGATTTGAGATGGCAGATGGCCATGTTGACTATGAGGGCTAAAAGATTCTTGAAGAATACTGGAAGGAGGCTTACAGTCAATAGCAATGAGAATATTGGCTTTGACAAGTCCAAAGTGGAGTGCTACAACTGCTACAAGAAGGGACATTTTGCTAGGGAATTTAGAGCTCCAAGGAATCAAGACTACAAGAACAAGGAAAGTACTAGAAGGAATATACCTATGGAAACTTCCACTTCCATAGCTTTGGTGTCATGTGATGGTCTTGGTAGGTATGACTGGAGTGATCAGGCAAATGAATGACCTAATTATGCACTCATGGCTTACTCATCTTCAAGATCTGACTCAGAGGTATCTAACAGCTCAAATTGTTCAAAATCTTGTTTGAAAACTATGGAAACTCTTAAATCTCAATATGATCAACTACATAAAGATTTTAAGAAATATGAGTTAATGATTCTAGCTTACAAGACAGGATTAGAGTCAGTAAAAGAGAAACTTGAAGTTTATAAGGCAAATGAGTCTATTTATTCACAAGATATAAAGGTCTTAAAATTTGAAATTAAATGTAAAGATATAGCTATCAGAGAGCTCAGGAAGAAGCTAGAAATAGCTCAAAAAGAAAAAGATAGCATTCAAATTAATGTAGATAAATTTGAAAATGCATCTAAAAGTTTAGACAAGCTCATAGAGTGTCAGATTGTTGATAATTGCAAGAAAGGCTAAGGATATAATGCAGTTCCACCTCCCTACACAGAAAACTTCATGCCTCGAACACCTGACTTGTCCTTTACTTGTTTAGATGAGTTTGTTAATAAGCTTGTAGTTGAGAACATAAAATCTGATGAAGAAGTAACTAAAGTAGTTAAGAAGTCTGACGATTCCCAATTATTAAAGATTAGGTGTCAGATTGTGAGGAAGAAGATGTGTCTCAAACTAAAATTGAAAAAAAAAACAGTTAAGCCTAGTATTGCTAAGATAGAATTTGTCAAACCTAAGCAACAAAAGAAAACTGCTAGGAAAATTGTTAAACAAGTTGAAAAAATAGGCAAAACACTCACAATCCAAGAGGCAATCAAAGAAATTGGAACAATATGATATCTCAAAAACTAAGAAGCAATTTTGAGATGTTTTATAAGGCCTGTTATGTGTGTGAAAGCTTTGATCATTTGCAAGTTGATTGCAATTACCATCAAAAACAGTTTCAAAATTAAAGGATGGTAAAACCTGTTTGGAATAATGCTCAAATGGTGAATCATCAAAACTTTGCTAGAAAAACTCACCCCGGTGCTAAAAAAACATTGTTCCAAGAGCAGTACTAATGAAGTCTGGCTTAGTATCTATTACTACTGCTAGAAAAAATATTTCAAAAACAGCAGTATCAGTTAATACTGCTAGACAAGTTAATACTGCTCACTTGAAAACAACATTGAATGCTGGTAAACCAATGTCATATCTTTCTAAAACAGCACATTGAACTGTTAAGAGGCCCATTAATAAGAATACATCATTTAAAAACAGTAATTTTAATCAGAGGGTTAATACTGTTAAGGATAAAAATGTTCATACTGTTAGGCCAAAAGCAGTAGTTAATACTGCTAGGCTAAAAGTAGTAGTTAATGCTGTTAAGGGAAATAATGTTAATGCTGTTAAGGCCTTAGCTTGTTGGGTTTGGAAACCAAAGACTAAAGTTTTAGACCATGTTTCTAAACACAACAGTGCATCAATCACCCTAAAGAAGTTTGATTATATTGATGCACAAGGCAGATCTAAATCAGTGATGGCTTGGGTCCCCAAAAGAAACTGATTTTCTTATCCAATGTGCTCCACAAATGGATTTACAGGATAAAGGAGTGATTGATAGTGGATGCTCAAGGCACATGACAGGTAACATGTCTTATTTTACAGACTATGAAAAAATAGATGGAGGATATGTTGCTTTTAGAGAGAACCCAAAAGTAGGAAAAACACAGAACAATGGTGCTATTAAAACTGGTATTCTATGATATATAAAAATGAGTAATTTGTAAGAGAGTTTAAAGTTTTAATCTCTTTAGTGTCCCACAAATTGTGAAAAAAAGAAAATGTTCTTTTAATGACACTGAATGTATTGTTTTATCTCCAAACTTTTTAGTTGACTTGATGAAAGATAAATTTTACTTAGAGTAGTCAAAAAAGCACAATATGTATAGTGTTGATTTAAAGAACATAGTCCTTAAAAGAGGTTTAACTTGCCTTTTTTGCAACAGACACATTTATGACTCTAAAACCTATTGCCAAGAAGGCTAGGTCCCTTAAATTTTAAAACCTTGAATAAATTGGTTAAAGGGAAATCTGTAAGAGTATTTATCGTTCTAAACTTTTGCAAATGAACAAATCTGTGTTGCTTGTCAAAAGGGAAAGCAGAGCAGAGTCCTCATGTAAGTACAAACCCCCCCCCCCCCCCTAAAACAAAGAACTCAATCAGTCTTCCTTTACATTTGTTGCATATGGACTTGTTTGGTCCAACATTTGTAAAAAGCCTTATGAAGAAAATGTATTGCCTAGTTGTCACAGATGATTATAGTAGGTTTACATGGGTTTTCTTTTTGGCTACAAAGGATGAGACTAGTGGCATTCTTAAGTCCTTTATAACTGGGATAGAAAATCTAGTAGATCACAAGGTTAAGGTGATTAGATGTGATAATGGGACTGAGTTTAAAAACAAAGAGATGAATCAGTTTTGTGAGATGAAGGGTATTTTGAGACAATATAATGTAGCTAGAACTCCTCAACAAAATAGAGTTGCTGAGAAGAGGAATAAGACACTAATTGAGGCTGCTAGGACTATGCTAGCTGATTCTAAGTTGCCAACTACTTTTTTGGCCAGAAGTAGTTAATACTACTTGCTATGTGCAAAATAGAGTGTTAGTAGTTAAGCCTCATAACAAGACCCCATATGAACTTTTTCATGGTAGAACACCAACTTTAAGTTTTATGAGACCATTTTAGTGTCCTGTAACCATTCTTAATACCATAGATCACTTAGGTAAATTTAATGGTGAGGCTGATGAAGGTTTTTTTGTTGGATACTCTTTGAATAGTAAAGTCTTTAGAGTATTCAATAGTAGAACAAGGATAGTGAAAGAAAACTTGCATATTAGATTTAGTGAGAATACACCTAATGTTGTAGGTAGTGGACCAGATTGGCTATTTGATATTAATGCACTAACAAGAACAATGAATTATAAGCCAATTATTGCAGGTACACAGTCTAATGGTTTTGCAGGTACAAAAGCAAGTGATAATGCAGGTCAAGCTAGAAAGGAGACAGAACCTGTCAAAAATTACATTTTTCTACCATTATGGCATGCTGATCTACCCTTTTCCTAAGATCCAAAGAGTTCTCAAGATGATAGATCTAAACCTTCAAGTGATGATGAGAAGAAGGTTGATGAAGATTCAAGAAAAGATAGTGAATGTATTGATCAAGAGAAGGATGATAATGTTAACAGCACTAACAATGTTAATGCTGCTAGCACAAATGAAGTTGATACTGTTGGTGGAAAAACAAGTATTGAACTTCCTTTTGATCCAAATATGCCTGCTTTGGAAGATTATAGCATATTTGACTCCCCAAGAAATGATGAAGATGTTGGTGCAGAGGCTGACATGAACAATTTAAATACAACAATCCAAGTCAGTCCTATTCCAAATACAAGAATTCATAAAGATCATCCTCTTTATCAAGTGATTGAAGATTTGCAATCAGCTCCACAAACAAGAAGGATGTCAAAGAATTTGGAGGAACATGGATTTGTTAGTACTATTCAACAAATAACAAACCATAAAGACCTTCAAAACTGCTTGTTTGCTTGCTTTTTATCACCTGAAGAACCCAAAAAGGTAATTCATGCATTGAAGGATCCAAGCTGGATAGAGGCTATGAAGGAAGAGCTTCTATAATTCAAGCTACAAGAAGTTTAGACTTTAGTGGATTTACCAAATGGAAAAAGGGCTATAGGCTCTAAATGGGTTTTTAGGAATAAAAAGGATGAAAGGGAATTGTGATAAGAAATAAAGCAAGATTGGTTGCTTAAGGGTACACACAAGAAGAAGGGATTGACTATGATGAAGTCTTTGCCTCTGTTGCAAGAATTGAAGCAATTAGGCTATTTTTAGCTTATGCTTCATTTAAAGAGTTTATGGTGTATCAAATGGATGTAAAAAGTGCTTTTCTCTATGGGTAGATTAAAGAAGAGGTGTATATATGTCAACCACCAGGATTTGAATATCCAGACTTTCCTGATAGAGTATACAAGGTTGAAAAATCAATATATGGACTACATCAAGCTCCTAGAGCTTGGTATGAAACCTTGTCAACATATCTGTTGGACAATGGGTTTCAAAGAAGGAAAATTGACAAGACCTTATTCATCAAAAGGCACAAAGGTGATATTTTGTTGGTCTAAGTTTATGTGGAAGATATCATCTTTGGTTTAACAAAGAAGGAGTTATGCATTGCATTTGAGAAGTTGATGCATGAGAAACTTCAGATGAGTTCTATGGGAGAACTTACATTCTTCTTGGGGTTACAAGTGCAGCAGAAGAAGGATGGCATATTTATTAGTCAAGAAAAATATGTTGAAGAAATTTTAAAGAAATTTAGGTTTACAAAAGTCAAGACTGTAAGCACACCAATGGAAACTCAAAATCCTCTGCTCAAGGATGAAGATGGTGAAGAAGTGGATGTTCATATGTATAGGTCAATGATTGGTTCATTGATGTATCTTACATCTTTAAGACCTGACATCATGTTTGCAGTGTGTGCCTGTGCTAGATACCAAGTCAATCCAAAGGTTTCACATCTTCATGCTGTGAAAAGGATTTTTAGGTTCTTAATAGGTCAACCAAAATTAGGCATTTAGTATCCAAAAGATTCTCCTTTTGATTTGGTAGCATACACTAATAGTGATTATGCTGGAGCAAGCTTGGATAGGAAGTCTACAACAGGAGGTTGTCAATTCCTTGGATACAGATTAATATTATGGCAGTGCAAGAAACAACCAATAGTTGTAAATTCCATAACAGAAGCTGAGTATATAGCTGCTTTAAGTTGTTGTGGACAAGTGCTTTGGATTCAAAATCAACTACTTGATTATGAGTACAATTTTATGCACACCAAGATCTTTATTAACAATAACAGTACTATTTACATGATTAAAAATCCTATTTTTCATTCAAAACAAAGCATATAGAGATCAGACATCATTTTATTAGAGATTGCAATGAAAAGAAATTGATTCAAATTGTCAAAATCCATACTAACAAGAATGTTGCAGATTTGCTTACAAAAGCTTTTGATGTAAGTAGATTTCAATATTTTATTGTTAATATTGGAATGATGAATCTTTAAAGTCTTTTATCTCTTTATGTTTTTGTAAAGTTTTGTATGAATTAGTACTGTTATTCATGTCATTAAAAGTTTATGCTGTTAAGTATAATTAGTACTGCTAGTTATACTTAATATTGCTAAGTTTCTACTGTTAGTTATACTTAATACTGCTAGGTATAATTAATACTGTGATAATTGTGAAAATTGCTATGGCTTGTGTTTTCTTAGTTTTTGGACTAACATTTTGCAGGAAAAGCAAAGAAAAGTGTTAAATTGATGATGGAAAAGCTGTTTATAATGGAATTGGAGTTAATGCTAGTGACTCAAAGTTAATGCTGCTAGGCAAAACTTACTACTGCTGGGTTACTACTGCTGGGTGAAAGCTAATGCCGTTGAGGGTATTTTTCATAAATAATTCGATCAAGGGTTTCAATCGATATTTTAATCAATTTCACTCTTTCAAATACTCTCTAACTATAAACCCTAACTTAATTTTATCATCCATTATCAAAACCAAACACAAATGACGACCCTAAAGTTTGCTGATACTCATAATATGGTCGCATTTTTGTCTAAACCCACAGAAAGTGATGGGTTTGAACAAATTGTGGATTTTTTGAATGCACACTCTATAAGGCATGCACTAACGATCAATCCTACAATATACATTTCTTACATCGAATAGTTCTGGTCTACTGTCAAGACAAAAACTATCAATGGGGAAGCACAGTTACATGCCCTAGTAGATGGCAAGAAGATAATCATCACTGAATCAACTATTAGAAGAGATCTTTAACTAGAAGATGCAGAAGGTGTTGATTGTCTACCAAATTCTACTATCTTTGAACAACTTACACTGGTGGAGTATGAGAAAATTACACAAAAGCTAACTTTCTATAAGCCATTCTTTTCCCCACAATGGAAATTTTTTATTTATACTATTCTATAATGTCTAAGTTCAAAGACTACTGCATGGAATGAGTTTAGTAGTACTATGGCATCTGCAATTATCTGTTTGGCTACAAATCAGAAGTTTAACTTTTCAAAATACATTTTTGAAAGTATGATTAGAAACTTGGATAATTTGTCTAGCAAATTTTTGATGTATCTAAGGTTTGTACAAGTGTTTTTGGGATCTAACAGCTGAACGAAGGCCAATTATTAAGAGAATATTTTATGCCACCCTCTCACATAAGAAGATTTTTTGAAAATATGAGAGGGTAGGCAAACGGTTTTTTGGTAGAGTAACACCTTTATTTCCAACAATGGTGGTATAAAACCAATCAGATTTGGGTAAAGGTTCAGCAAATCTAACTGATCCCCATCACACCACCTCATTACTCAATCATCAACTCAACCACAAAAGACACAAAAACCTAGGAAGCCTAAAAGAAAGGATACTCAGGTACCCCAGCCTAGTGATCCTAGTGAAAATGTTGCAGATGAGGCTGTCCATAAGGAGTTGGGTGACAGCTTGGTGAGGGTTGGCCATGCGGGTGGTATGCTTCTAGCTTAGAAGCAGAAGAAGGACATGGTAGCATAACTAAGAACTGATCCAGGCAACAATAATGAATCTAGTTCCTAGAATACTTCAAGTGTGGTCCCAGGTGCCAAGAAACCATGGGGGATATAATATTGCTAATCTAGGATTGTGAATGTATTAAACATTCTAATGATTTCAACTTGCTCGAAGAGGTTACTCAATTCGAAGTAAGGAGGATAGATTTAAACTGATGAATGGATGGATAATATATTCCACTTTATAAAAGAAGGTTCTTGATTTTGTAGAGACAAAGAACATCAACAGTATAAGATTATAGTTATAAGGAGGTCAAAAAAGGCTAAATATAGATAGGTCAAGAACTATAAGCATGAAGAGATTATTTTTTCTTTAAAACCCTATTTTGGTTGGTTTGACAGCTAAAGGTCAGAATCCTCTGGTGATGAAGAAGATTTGGGTGAGGATGCAACCAAACAGGGGAGGAGGATCAATGCTATTGATGCAGATAAAGACATTACCCTGGTTAATGTTCAAGATGATGCTGATAATGAGATGTTTGATGTGAATGTTTTAAATAGTGAAGAGGTATTTGTTTCAAGGCAAAATGAAAATGTTGTTGAAGAAGTAGTTGATACTGCTCAAGTTAGTACTACTGCAACAACTGTTACAATAACTACTAAAGAAATTACTTTGGCTCAAGCACTTGAAGCATTAAAAACTTCAAAACCCAAGGTGAAAGGGATTGTTTTTCAAGAGACATCTACAACAACAGCAATAACAACAATTTATTCACAACAACCACGGGACAAGGGTAAAGGAATAATGATAGAAGAACCTGTGAAGCCTATAAAGAAGAAAGTTCAAATCATGCTTGATGAAGAAGCTGCTTTAAAGTTACAAGCTGAATTTGATGAAGAAGAAAGACTTGCAAGAGAGAAAGCTAAAAAAGAAAAAGAAGCCAATATTGCTTTGTTAAAGTATGGATAATATTCAAGCAAGATTAGATGTGAAGTCAATGTTGGCTGAATGTTTGGCAAGCACAAGAACAAGAAGGAGTTATATGATGCAGACATAGGCTACATTATTTCAACAACTCTTAGAGAAAAGAAGAAAGCACTGTGCAGCCTAAAAAGCAAAAGAGAATAAGAAACAAACCACCAAACAAAGCTCAAACAGGGGGGGGGGGGGGGAAGAAAGATATTGTGTAACTTCATAAAGACATGGATGGTTACAAGCTCAAAGATTGATGTCAAATGGGTTTGATTGACTATCCAGAAGATGTTTGATAGAGCATTCAAAAGGGTCAAATTCATTTGAAGACTTTAGAAAGAGTCTTGTCTGAAGGAAAGAAAAGAAGCAGGAGAAGAGATGATACAAGAGAGTTTCAAAGAAGCAAAAGGTGGATGATGTCAAAGACCAGCATAGCTTATACAGTATATGGAAATATTGTTATTTTTCCAAGATGAAGAAGAGGTACAATTGAATGCATTCCATTTGGCTATTAAGTCTACAAGGATTGTTGACTGGAAGATCCACAAAGAAGGAAAGAAAAGCTATTATCAAATAATAAGTGCTGATGGAAGTTCAAATGTACATGGATCTTTAGTCACGAATGATTAAAAAGTTTTGACAGGGAAGATTTAGAAGACTTGTACAAGTTGGTAAAAGCTAGATATGGATCAACAAGACCAGTGGAAAGCATGGATTATCTGTTATTGAATGATATGAAAATAATGTTTGAACCACATGTAGAAGATGAAGTATGGAAGCTGCAAAACGGATACAAAGTGTTGGAATGGAAGCTGTATCACTCCTGCGGAGTACATTTCTTGAGGATGCAGTCTATGTAGATTTGCATGTTGGTAGAGAAGAAGTATCCTCTTACACCATCTACACTTTCAATGATGTTAGAAAAGAAGCTTCAAATTGATTATGAAAGTGAAATGTCTTATCAGCTGTGTAAATTGATCTTAAAATAGCTTAAGAAGTAAAGAAGTGTTTGGAAGCATCCTCCTGGTGTTGATGAAGCTTAAATGAAGAAACTTGATGATTTTGAAGAAGAATATCAAGTTTAGGGGAGGATTGTTGGGATTAAAAGTCTTCTTGATGCTGTTAGAATTACTGTTGTTCAAGTTTATGTTAATACTACTCTGATGAAGTTAGTGTTGCTCATGAACTTCAAAGAAAATATACTAAGTAGTTACTACTGCTGGTACAAAAGTTTTGCTGCTGAGTGAAAGTTACTACTACTAGTACAAAGACTGCTTGAAGTTAATGCTGCTGAGCAATTACTTCTGCTCAAAAAAAATATTCTAAGTAGTTAGTACTGCTAGTGTTAAGTTAGTACTGCTAGTGTTAAGTTAGTATTGCTAGTGTAAGTTAGTATTGTTTGTTAGTACTACTTACTTGATATGTATTAGTTATTTGTAGAAAAAAATTTATATACTTAGGAAAGTATTAGGACTCCTTGGTGTATAAAAGGAAGTCCTAGGCATAGAGATTTATTGCACCGCACCAATACTATGCACCTAAAACCAATACAGTAACCAACCAAAAATCAATCTTTTCTTAGCTTAAAGGTCTTTGTAACCCTAAATTTGAGGTAATCATATTATATTATTAATAATATTGGAGGCTTGTTTGTTGAATTATATGTTCAATTATTTTTACGTTTCATTGATTATTTCTTCTTAATATTAAGAATTAGAATTCGCATAATCTTTATACATTCAAACAACGCTTTTACTATAGTTGTGTTAGATTATCTAATATAACTAAAACCTTTACAAGCTTATAGGTAATTTGATCTTTGAAGTGGGATCCAACAGGAGCCCAAAAAGTGGGTGGCAGACTTTCCCTTAGAACCGTCAATTAATGAGTTCTCCTTAGAAGGAAAGCTTTTATCTAAAGGTACTGTCCGCCATCCAAGACCGCTAAGCAGCTTGAAGACATCCTTAACTTTAAGCAGGAAGGCGACGAAACATTATACTATGCATGGGAAAGGTATAATGACCTACTTTATAAATGTCCAACTCATGACATCAATAGCCATCAGAAGGTGAATATCTTCTACAATGGTCTGGGCACCATGACCCGTCAATTGCTCAACTCATAAGGGCCAATTCCTGACACGACACCTGGCTCAAGCGGTTGGGTCAACATCCATAACTATGAACTGACCTCCTAAAATGGCACGATGGTTCATTAAGCAGGAACATATATAGCGATAATAGTAACTCAGATGGAATCGCTGCTATTGTAAACAAGTTGGATAGCCTAGGAAGAGATATGAAGAAGCTTAAGGAGAACGTGCATGCTATTCAAGTAGGATGTCAAACCTGTGAAAGAGCTTATCTAGATAAGGAATGCCCTTTAAACAAAGAAGTTAAGAGTGTCGAAGGGTTAAGTTACGGTTAGTTGGCTGACATTCCCCTTTGGTATAAGCTAAAATATCGCGTGGTCCTCCTGGATTCTATCATAGGTATTGACAAATCGGCACCTTTGGTGAAGAGGCCAAGTTTGGAAGAGCTTATGAACAAGCACTTAGAGGTGTCTACACAAAGAAGGGCTAAAATGGAAGAATGGGTAAAGAAACTCTAGGAGAATGCGGAGATTAAAACATGAAATCAAAGCGCTTCCCTCAAAAATCTGGAAACCCAAATCGAGCAACTAACAAAGGAATTTCATACAAAAACTGCCAGTACTTCAGCAAACAGGCAATGCAAGGCTGTTTACGCCAACAACGAGGTATCACTTAACAATGAACCTTACGAAGTACCTTTTAAGGATGAGATATAGGTAGCTCAGGAGGAGGGTATACCATCAAAAGTCTTGCCATGCCAACTCCCACCAAAAGAGCTAAACCCAGGAAGTTTTATTGTCCCCTGCACTATCGAAAGTTTGAATCTTTATGCTTTGGCAGATTTAGGCGCAAGTGTTAATGTCATGCCCAAATCCATTTTCTAACATTTAAAACTATCCAACCTTAAGAAAACCGACATGATAGTTGAAATGGCGGACATGACAAAGAGGGCCCCTATAGGAATTTGTAGAGGACATGATTGTTAAGATTGATAAGTTCATTTTCCCCACCCTCCCTCGATTTTGTAATTATTAACATTTTAACATACATAATGAAACCATGATCTTAGGTAGACCATTCCTAGAAACCATTCATGCCAAGATCGATCTCTTCAATAAAGAAATCTCTTTAGGAATCAAGCATGATAGGGTAACTTTCGATATGGATAGGAAAGCTCATAATTTCACAACTCCTATAGGAAAAGTCTGTACGATGAACTCAATTCATAGTGAGGATCATTCTACAAATAGTAATGAACCATCAGATATGTCCCTATAATTTATGAAATCTAACGACTTGCAAAAACGAAGAAGCAAGAAGGCAATGACGTTTGAACCTGAAACAAACGACCCAAGCACGCATTTTTGCAAGCCTGTTAAGCAAAATTGCAATTAAGTACTTAAGGTTTGGCCCACATGTGATCCTACCATGAAGCTGTGTAATGGGGGGAAGGAAATCTATGGAATGAACGAACATGGAGATTTGAAATATTGGTATTGTTACCTTGATCATGACAGAGAAAACATGAAATGGGGTGGTTTATCATTTCCCAACTTCCTCTTAGTAAGATACGAGGATACCCAGGGCGATGATTTAATTTGGGATAGTAGGTACGCTGAATGGTGCAATGAAAACTCGAGTCCAGACACCAACACCTCTAATTCCACTTCGGTCCAAAAAGATTGAAAACCTAGACCAAAGGACTATCCTTTGAAAGATTGGTTATTAACAAGGGTAGGACACAATGACGTAAGTGAACCAGTAAAGAGAGCCCTATTAAAAACATGGCTCATTAATTGTTTTCAAGAAGAACTAGTCAAAGACCCACGATCGAGGAGTTTTGATGACTATAAGTGGATGTTCGATTTAGAAATTAACCAATTAGCTGACGAGTATGAATTAAGGATAGGAAATAAAGGACATATGCTCGATGACATATGGGAAAATTGCAAGAAAGTACAGGGGGATAATACATATTGGTGGCATGATAAAAAATTAGAAGAGGACGAAAGACGAGAAATTGGGGTTGACATAGAAGGATATGATCCACCAAAGGTTCACGTAGAGACTTTAAATATAAAAAGATTCTCGTTTGACAGTGGCCACAGTTTCATTTGCGTAACTAAAGAATTGATGGATGCGTTACCATTGGGAAAAGAAAACGGGTCAAGGGTCAGGGGAGATGATCTGAAAGGAAGTGGATACGGAGAATTGAAGGTCAAAGAAGGAAGTAGTATCATCAGAGTCTAACTTAAAGATCGATAATAACAAAAAGTTGCTTTTCGGGCGACAACCCTTCTTTTACTAATGAATTTATTTAGGTTTCTAGCATTTTAGTTGTATTTGTGCGTTCTCACTGTTTTGCAGGTTATCTCAGCTTGGAAGTGGACTTCGAGGTCAATATAATCGTATTCATGTGGTAAAAAATGGTTTTTGTTAGCGTAACTACTCCTGTTAAGTTCGTTAACTAATGTGATTACGGCGTAACCTTCTCTAGGTTTTCGTAGTTAACCTTAACTAATCAAACATCTAAAAATTTTATTAAACTAATGATTTAGGCGTAACAAAAACTCAGGTTTACGTTGTAATCCCCTTCTGAAAACCTTAAATAAGTTTGAAACAGTTACAAAACCTTGTACAATTAAATGAACTTTGTGGGTATGTTCCTTAGAAACCCTCACGAAAACTTCACTCGTCCACTTGGGCCACCAAGTGGTTTAAAAGGCTTGTTGCATATGCTAAATGCAACCGTGATTCCTACGAAAGTGAGTTAGGTTTTCTTGTATAATTTTGTTTTAACATTTAATGCATGTAGTTGGTTTAGTGACTTCAGGGGATATGATATTGCTTAGGATACAAGGGTCAAGGAGATCACTCTCTTTAAAATTATCAACTCAAAGTAAGTGCCCAATGCTCAAGGGAGTCTCTTGTTCTAATTCTAATCTTATCTTTTAATTTCATTTCCTTAACTGTATAATTGGGACATTGTACAAACCAAGAGGGAGGATGGGAGTAGAATTACCACTTGACCTATATTTGCCTTCGATTTTCTACTTTTCTTTGAAAATTTGTGCCAATTTTAAAAATTTTGACATGTTTTTCTAGTTAAACTAGAATGAATCTTTGTCGAGCGCACTATTACCCTTTAATTAAATTGGTGGGGTTAAGCCTAATGATTCCGTTTTTATTCATTATACAAAATCCACCAAAAATATGAGTGTGCCAGGTAGTATTGTAGACTTTAGAACTTGGCATGTACATCATTTCGAGACCTAATTGATTAGTTGGAATAGACGGTTCAAGAAGGCAACATCTTAGGAATTCACCCAAATAGCCTATATGTGTGTGTTTATTGACTTGTTACATTGACTTGTCGACCTCCCGTGTAAAACCCTTGTTTTCACTCAGTTTTAGTGCAAGATACCCCTAGATCACCTTATTAAGCCAAACCTTGTTTTTAACCCTTTATGTTAAATTGATGCGTATTTTATTTTAAAATATATTTTATTCAAGTTTTAAATTTATAAAACTCGATTCACCTGACAAACGCACTAACGGGCAGAGAACCCGATCGTGAGTAGTGTAGAGATGGTAAATCCGAGGTCGTCCCAAGAGCTAAGTGTCAATTAGTTTTAATTTGAAGTGTCACGTTTTTAAAGTGTTTTGAGATTTATTTTGAAAATAACAGGAAAGTAAATATGCAGAAATTAAAAGAGATAGAAGTAATCAAGGAGAAAGGCGTGCTAGCCTAGCCATTTCATTACTATCGTTATAACTACGTTTTCCTGTGCAATGTTACATCATGGTTTCATTGGTGGTTTCTAAACTCGACAGAACCTGAATAGATATCTTAGTCTGCTTATAATTTTTGAGATCCCGATCCCTTGAGTTCCGAAGGTTGGTATAACAACCGTAATTTTCATCAATGTAAATTATCCCATATATTAAATTAGATGCCACATAAGATCCATCCTATTATATATATTCCACCCTTTTAAGGAATTTTTTTCTTTATCTTATTATGCAACGTAATTTGCATCTCTAAAGTAAACAAGCTCACGCAACATTACAATGCCATCTATTTCTTTGTTTATATTCATGTAAAACATCCTAATATTCAATGTCTATTTTTAATATCATTGTCCAAGTTCATTTCCCATTTATCATAACATTTAAATTTTATCCATAACGGACTTTAACGTTAATTTTATTCAAAACCATAATTATATGTAATGTATACATATAAACTGAATGTGCAAGTATTCAAAGCATGTGTACAAGTGTACAATGCACAATATTTGAAATTATCTTCCCTCCAAATCATTGTACAATTCCTTAATGCACCAATGTATAAATCATGAGCATGAATTTCAATAGATCATTTTAAACCGCTTTTCATTCTAATTTCTTACCACTACTTTAGCACAAGGTACAATACTCAATGCACAATCTAACAACCCAAATCCTAAACCCTAAGTCATTCTAAAACCTTAATCTAAAACCCTAACCCTAAATGAAAACCTAAACCTAATTTCATTTTAAACTAATAACTAAACCTAAACCCTAAATCCCTAACATTAAATTTTAAATACTAAAAATTAATCATAACACTATAACTTTATCCTAAACCCTAATTTATCCCTAATTCTAACCCTAATCCACGTTTTAAAATCCTAAATCCTAAGCCAAACCAAAACCAACCTGTCACCCCTTTTCTTTCATTTTTGACCCATTTTAAACCTAAGCTAGCACCTTAACACCTCAAGCACCTCTATGACTAACCTACTATCTCCCTAAGCACCTTACAAGCACCTCCATCACCTCCTTGTAAGCTACTTGCACTCCAAACACCCCATTGGCAGCCGAACCTCCACACACCCCTTCCACCTCTTCATAGCTAGTTTCTAGCTTACGTTACTCATCTAACTAGCATCCCTTAATTCACCTTAGCTAGCTAGGACAATATCAAAACCCAAACTTAGGGAACCAAAGGTGTTTTTCACCTATAAATAGTCGAGTCCCCTACCATTTCAAACACCTCAAATTTCATCATACACACAAATGGAGTCTTAAATCAGACCAAGGAGGATCAAGTGAAGTCCCTAAGCTCATAATAGAAGCCAAGAATCAAGAGAAAGGAACCCTTGAAGTCGTTACTAGGCGTACGAACCTTACCTAATTTCAACCCATTTTAGCTCAAGTAAGCTCAATAATCTTGATTCATAAAGCTTTTAATCTGTATAGGATTGTTATTATACTCTTATGATACAATAATATGAAACTCTTGTTAAAGCCTTGAACTCCTTAAAAACCCTTGCGTTTTGATTTAAAAATCCTAAAATAAGACTGATTTTTCTAGCTAACGAATCCCTTTTCTAAAATTTTTGTTACGTTAGAACATCTTATTTTAGTTTATTTCTAAATAAGCTATAACCTGCCAAATATTAATTTGGAACACTAAATAAGCTTGCAGGCTTTTTGGACTTTGATTTGCAAAGTTTTCATGCATAGGGGTATATATCGTTAACTTTTTGAATTTATAACTAGAGGGCTGAAAATGTCATTATTCCAAAGTTATAGTACTTATAAGGGCTATTTTGCAATTCTCTAAGTTATAGGTTTTAAATTATATATACTTTATATATAAAGGACTAAACTCGTAAAAGTTTATAAATCAAGGGTATATATTGCCATTTTTGCAAACATAAAAATATAAAATATAATATTATTATACAAATTATAAAAATATATATTAATATTATAAAACTCGATTTTATTAAAACCCGACACAATTATCGTTATTAATCAACGATCGACGCATATAAAACTAATTAAGTTAATAATTAACGTAACTTATATCGCTAACTTTTGAAGAAACTTAAAATTTATCATATCTTGTTCTAGGGACATTTCATGTGAGGGGTTCCATTTGAGTATTTATTTTGACGAGTTTGTTGGGTTTACGATTTAAAGTACCTGACTCCTCCAAAACGATACTACTGGCCTTCTGGATTATGATAAGCTCTGAACAGTGATACAAATTTCCTTTAAATTATAAATCAAATGAATACGTTAAAAGTTTAATAAGTTTGAAACATAAACTTCACACTAAGAGTGGGGGGGGGGGGGGGCTGTCAGATCACCCCAGGTTGCGTAACGAAGCCGTTACTTTCATTTGATATACTTTTGCCATCAATCAGTTTTCCCTGGTAAGGTGAGTTCATAAGACATCGCATTTTAATCCTTTAATGTTTCATAAACCCGCGAGGGGCGATTCTTGCTATAAACCATGAATACGAGTGTTTTTCCAACTGTATGTTATCCTGATATATTATTGCCTAAGTCTTTACTTTTGCCATTAAGAACCCATTATCATGAACCGTTAATTACTTTTTGGAGTAAGCGCGAATGCTGTGAATAGATCTATTTGGGACTGAGCTTCCATTGGTGTACTATACTTCTTCTGGTAACCAAACGCACTTCTTTGCTAAATCACATATGCGAGTGTTTTGGCAAAGGCACCCGTTGGGGCAACTTCTTGTAATTATTGATTATCTCAAGGTCTCGGTGTCATGAGCTTAGGGCAATAATACTGTTTTCTATAATAATTGTACTCATTGCAATTATTACACTTATGGGTTGTATATAAATAATAAAACCCTATATTGAAACTTGTATTCACAAACTGTTTAACATAAAACATATGAAATTTCACTCAACCTTTATGTTGACTTTTTAGTATGTTTATCTCAGGTAACTGAGCATCTTATGCCCGGAGGGCACTAAAATTGAAGATGGTAAACCTGTGATCATTCAAACTTATTGTTTTCATGTAGATTTTGGACCCTCTGTTTGTAAAAACTCTGATTGAAATTAATGAATGATAACACTTATCTTTTTAAAAAACGTTCTCGTTTGAGTAGTTTGCTAAGATTACTGTTTGTCTGTACTATGAATAATAACCAGATTAGCTTCGTTTGCTGATATGTCTATAATGGGGGTGGTATAGATTGGTAGCCAAGTGACAAGGTTATAGAGATTAAGTTTGAAACTTAACTATACTAATTTTCTTTTTTCAATCCAAGAAAAGCCCTCGTGCCACTATATCTCACAAAATTAGTATGTAAAGTAACATAATTATTATTTATTATATAAATAATTATGTTATTTACACACTTAGGTGGTTAACAGAGTGATGTCTTCTCCCAGCCACCCTACTTCCAATATTAAGGATGTTTTTTCCTCTAACTTTCCTCACTATATCCCGGCTTCCCCAGACTATGTCCCAGCTTCACTAGGAAAAACTTATTCTAGCTCTTCAAATAACTCATTTGGTCTAGTTCCAATAGCTTCACCAACTCTTTCACTTTTTCATGATGACCCCTATATGAAGGTCATGCATGCATACTATGCTAAAGAATCACCTATTCCACCACCAACTATTGTGCCTCCATCTTCAATGTTTAATCCTCAAGAATTCTTTCTTCCTGAGGAATTATTGCCTCTTAAGAAACGAGGTCATGACCGATCATCCTCCTTTACTTCTGCCCTACCTATGAATTAAGATGGAGAAGCTATTGTAAGGCAAGTCTTGAACGTCACGAGGGCAAATTGAGGAAATTTTGAATCATCTAGATGAACTCTCTCTCTTGACTGCATTGAGCACATAGAAGACAAGATAAAAGGTCTTGGAAAAGGTCGGGTGATCATACAACAAGATTTTGACAATCTGGAAGCTGAACTCCGAGAGTCTCGTACTCAAATTGCTAAACTTCAAAGAAAGCAAATGGGAAATAACAGCAAGATTGCTCTGGCTCGCTTTAGGATTGCTAATCTAGAACAAATCATTGAAGATATCCAGGCTTGTCAACAAGCAGACAAGGAAAGTCTTCTAAATGCAATCTATAAACTCAAGAACAGCCAGGAAGGACCATCAGACTACTAGATTAGATACTAGTTATAGCTTTTGATAGAACCTAGCCACATGATGTGTGGTATAAATAACAACACTTGTCAAATTTTGACTATGTATAGTACAAAGGCAAGTCGTTCATGATATAATATAATGGTGATCCCGTTTTATATTCATCATGTGTCCTATATTTCATCTCCGTCTTCATCATTATGAATCTTACCATGACCCCCAGAAAATAAACTAATAAGTTAGATGCTTGTTAGAATTCATATCAAATAAGTATCTATGATATAACTATTGTAAGAATGTTTATTTTTGAACCTTATGCATTTTAAAGAAAGAATTATGATATCATTCTTATTACGTGTTGTCTTATGTTGATAGAATTCCTCCCAAAAGGACGTCAACATCTAAAGCACCAGCCATGACTCAGGCTGCCATCAAGAAACTAGTTGCTGATAGTGTTTCTGCAGCTTTGGAAGAACAAGCCGCTAACATGGAAAATACTGATAATACCACCAGACCAAGAGAAGCTCATGTAGCAAGAAAGTATAGCTACAAAGAGTTCATGAGCTCCCAACCTATCAACTTCAAAGGTACAAAAGGCGTTGTTGGTCTTATCCGCTGGTTTGAGCGAATTGAATCAGTGTTTTCCCGTAGCAACTGTATCGAAGACTGCAAGGTGAAGTTTGCTACTGGTACTTTAACTATAGAAGCTCTATCCTGGTGGAATTCTTTTACCCAACCTATTGGGATAGAAGAAGCTTACAAGATTACATGGGTTGAATTCAAGAAGCTTTTGATAAAGAAGTATTGTCCCCGAACTGAGGTCCAGAAGATGGAAGATGAATTTTACCATCTGACTGTGAAGGGGAATGATCTCAAGGCATATGTGAGAAGATTCCAGGAATTGGCAACCTTATGTCCCACTATGGTGCCAGATTCTAAAAAAATGATGGAAGTTTTCATCGGGGGATTGCCTCAAAGTATTAAAGGGAATGTTACCGCCTCAAAACCTTAAACTCTAGAGGAAGCCATTAACATAGCCCAGAGGTTAATGGATCAAGTAACAAAGCACACTCTGGTGCAAGTATCAAGTGATCACAAACGAAAGTTTAACTACAGAAGAACTTTCAACAACAAATACTACCGTAACATCAACACCAACAACCGCTACAATAATCACCAACCACAACAGAACAGAAGACAAGAAACCTTCAGGTCTTATGCTGTCACTCCGACTAAAAATAATGGGTATATTGGAAACCGTCCCTTGTGTAAGAAATGCACTCTGCATCACACAAGACCTTGCACTTTTAAGTGTAATACTTGCAACAAAGTGGGCCATCTGACCATAAACTGCAAAAACAAAGGGCCAACCACTGGAAGTAATCTGCTACCAATGACAGTTACTTGTCATGCCTATGGAGAGAAAGGGCATTACGCAAATCAGTGCGGAAAGACCACCAACAAAAATGCCCAGGGAAGAGCCTACATGCTGAGGGATAGGAATGCTCACTAAGACCCGAACGTAGTCACGGGTA
>BQNB010093271.1:3724-26408 GCA_026074375.1 Tanacetum coccineum | reverse complement strand
CTAAAAAGTCCAAGAAATCGGCAATTACTCGCTTTGGTCAAAATTCAATCAAAACTCGGTCAAACTTGGTTCAAATTGTGTTAATGCTTCTAAGCTTATTTCTAGGGTCCTATGAACATAATTCCAATCCGATTACTCGCTACATGGTATCCGACCACTCGAGTACCGCCACAGAGAGTTTCACAACCATTTGAGTGGTTAGAATTACGATATATAATGTCTTAGAATAGTTCTGACAATTTATCAAACACATATCCTCAATAAACCACCTTCATTAAACTCATATGACGCCTTATCTAAATAAAAAACAAACCCATTTCACCATCTTCAAGATTCAACAATTAAAACCTACCCATATTAAAATTTTCATAAAAACATAACCCAAATGCAAAAAAGCAAAACTTATAAAAAAAAGCAGTGAACAGCAATACAAATGTGCAAAAAGAGTGTAACTTCATACCTGAAAATGAAGTACTTAACAGCAGAAAATGAATAAAAAAATTTATAAAAGATATGTGGGTAAAAAGAAAGAAAGAGATTTTTTTATGGAAAGATATTTTTCCTGTTGGGGGGTTATCCATCGAGCAGGATGACCGTAGCTGCCTGAGGTGATTGTTCATTTGGGCCTAATTATGTAGGCTATTCCTTTGGCTTTTTTCTTCTATGAAATATTGATTGTTTTAATTTAAGGTGTTGGGCTTAAGTAGTTAAGTGTTTTTATGGGTGTTCAGTACTTCAGTTTTGGGTTTACTTAGTTTGGTTGAAAAAAAATATTTTTGATAAAACTGAAAATTGAATCAAACCGAATATGAACACTTTTTGTATAAACAAGTGGAATTGCGGCTCGCGCGTTGCGGCGGGCGTGTTTTTATTGGATTATTTAGCGTATGTTTTGTTTCAGATATTTCTAACATGTCCGGTTAAATCGGTTGAACCGAGTGATCTGGTGTGATTATGAAAACATAGTACAACTCATTTGTCTATTGTAAAAGAAATGACATGTATTTAAAGACTAAAGAATAAGAGATATTAATATTAAAAAGAAAGAATGTTGCCCACCGCAAAGCATCTTTGTTTCGAGTTTACTTTAATTTTAGCGTCTTTTATGGTAACTTTATATGCTAAGAGGTATTTTTCTGTGTTATTTTAAAGTTGGAGGGTTTCGAGTTTACTTAAGTCATTAAAAAAATTCATTTAAAAAATATATATGCAACTTGGACATTTTTTATAAAACCGTACGTATCTCGAAAGTATATCAATTTTGGGTTCCTTTTGTTTCTAATCTAGATGCATGCTTGTCGGTATATTTTTATCAAAGAAGTCGTAAGATATTTGACAAAAAAAGTTTCTTATATAAAATAGTCGTAAGTAACAAAAAGTATAAAGTAATTTATATAGGGGACACTACAAGAAATCTGTCGAATAGCTACGGACCAAATATGTGGGTAAAAGACATATATTCGTGTGTAATTGGCTAATAGCCACGAATTTCCCATGAATACATTTAAATGGGTAAAACCTTCGAGGCTAATTATTTTAACCACTACATTTTCAATCCGTGGCAAGTTTTACCCATGACTTTTCGGTGGGAAAATGTATGTACTCTATAGGTAAACCATTCGTGGGGTTCGTCAAGACAAGGAATTTACCCACAATGTAATCGTCGATAATTTGTGTGTGTTGTTACCCACATATATACTTATGTGTAAAATCATGGGTAAATCTATTTAGTTTACCCATAACATTATGTGGTTAAGTTAGCCATAGATACAATCGTGTGTAGAAACCCACAGCGAAGCTTTAGAGATATCCTAAATTTTCTTGGGCTTATGTTAACTTGACAACTATCATAAATATATCACGTGTGCCTAAAAAATTATACTATACACATATTCATAATATGAAGATAAAATTAAATCATCATTTTGTGCATAACAAGCAAAAGAACCTGCGCGTTGTGGCGGGACTAATTTTTTCCCGAATAATTTTTTTTTACGTTTCGGGGGGTTTTTTTTGGGCGATGCGTTATGGCGAGGCTAATTTTTAATATTTTCTTTTTTTGTATGATTCGGGGGAAAAAAAATTGCGTTGGGACGGGCTAATTTTTTCCCGAATATTTTCTTTTTTTGGGACGGCTTTGTAAATTTTTTTACGGGAATTTTTGTGTAAGAAAATCGTAAATAGTTAAAAGGTGAGGGTCCGTTTTGTATTTTTTTTTTTTTACTTTGGGCCAGATTTTAGGCTATTTTTTGGGTTTTTTTTTGGCTAATTTTTTCCCTGATTTTATGCGAATTTTAGGCTAGTTTGTCGACAAATGTGTATATTAGTAATAATTTTTTTTATATGGCTTATGTGTTGGGCCTCATGTTTAAAGTGTTTTTTTTTTTGCTATATGGGTTTTTTTTAATATAATGGGTTGTACGTTTGTGATCATATCGATTATTTTAAAGTTATTAGGTATCGAAGATATTTCCGCGGGTATTTTTTTTATCTGAATAAATCAGAACTTTTGTAATATATTTTTTTTCCTCCTACTTTGTGCATACAAATTAAAACAAAAACAAAAACAAAATAATTTAAAAAAAAAAAACCAAAATCGGGATGGCCCAAAATGGGAGCCCATTACTGTAGCAATGTGGCTCACTGTCAAAACGACAGTGGATTTGTACAAATGTGTAATATAGTAATATGGTTATGCTGAATTCGGTGGGAGAAAGTGATTTAGGATGGCAATTTTTTAGTTGTGGAATAGTAGGTGGAGAGAACAAGTTGTTTTGCGTGTTTTTAGAGAGATGTTACGTATGTTTTTTAAGAGGTGTGATGGCAGAAAAGGAAGAAGGATCGAGCATGCGTGTGAATATCACATTTTTTTATTGTGGGTTATTGTTTATATTACTTTTCATTAAAACACAGAATATTGTTCATTGATTTTTTTTTCATTATTATTTTTTTTTGTCAAAGTGAATCTTGCCTGATGTTCTTTTTAGAAAAAAAATCCTTTCAAGTTTGACTTATGATAAGTAGTTGTATGTATTGTGAGGAGTGAAAAAATAAATGGACTTTTAATTTAATTAAAAGAAAACATTTATAATTTAACTTGCATGTGATTGGTGAACTTGATCTATCATATTAAAATCCACTTTAGAAGTATCTAATCCTTTTTTTATTATAATTTTGATTTGTACACCATTTATTTTTGTCATTCACCACTAATCCTGCATTTGAGTGTCGTACTGTGTGCATTACCGGGTGTATTTTAGTGGTGGATGACAAAAAAAAAAGTTTACAAATCACCTCCCCTTTGAAAAAACCAAAGTGACGATTTTTGCAATTTACTCATGAATAGGTAAGAAGTTATCTTACACAAATAACCATCTTAATTGTTTAACAAAAACTTAAAAACTGCTTTTACATTTCGTCTTATTTTACGTGCAGATATATCAGCTCTCGTTTAGTATGGAGCATGTAATGAAATTTTTTTAATTTAATAAACATTGCTGAGTACAATTGAAAAATCAAGATTTTGAAACCTTTTTTTGCCTGTAAACTGCAAATGCTTGTACTTGTGTATAACACAACCAAACGTTGAACCCAATCTTGTTTTATTAACTTGGCTCCCATTTTTTTTGTTTTTTAGATAAGACTCTTTTGTCCACTTCGAATATAGGTCTAGGGACTGTCAAAGACGTTTAAAACATAAAAGTTAGGAGCCGTTTGGTTTATGGCTTTAGGGTCCAAAGTAATACTTTCATTTTAATAATTAATTGTTTGGTTCAAGTTTTGACAATAAAAATGGATATGAGAAATGATAGATTGATTCATGACAACTAGGTAGACTTTTACAAAATTATACCAACATTGGGCCCCACATCTACATCTTCTCTCACAATCTTTATCTTTATTTTTATATTTTTTTTGAACGGCAACTTTATTAAAAGAAAACTAGCAAGGAGCTAGAATTACAAAGAAATTAAAAAAGGGTGTTGAATCCAACTATCCCAACTAATAGAGTTTTTACCCCTAGCAATATACCAAGAAAAAGAACGCCTAACTATGTCTTCAAAAATACCATCTTTTCGAAGATTTGAATCAGAGAAGAGGAGATGGTTTCTATATGACCAGATACTCCACCAGGAAGTGTAAAACACTCCTTCCAGCACTTGATTTGAACTTGATTGAAGCTGAACCAAATTTAAACCAGATAACAAGTTCGATAGAATCAAAGGGTTCTTCCTAACCAAGCCCCACCAATTTTAAAATTAGACCGAGCAATATTTTTGCCAAGTCGCCAATAAAAACAGCAATTGATCGAGATTCTCGAGGGCCATCATAAAAAATTAGGGACAAGAAAATAGGGGAAACCTGACTCCACGGCCGTTGGCAAAATTTAAACCCTGTAGGAAGACGGATCATAGAGATATTCCACGCCAAAACAATAACCTTGATGGGGATCGCTTGACCAATCTAGACGGAAATCAGATTTTAGGCAAGGCATATCGTCAAGCCACCTAGACACGAACATCTTTTACCACGTAAACACCCGTCACCATTAAGGTCCCAGAACCGACGATCCCCCATGTTAGAAAGCACCACTGTATCTAGAAGATCAGAAATCCAAGAAAGCTGTGCAGATTCTTCCCCACCTCTTACGTCACGACGGAGAGACAAAACAAAAGGAGCGCTCATCTTAGCGGCCACCGAACAAACCTTATTATTTTCGAGAGCAAATAGACGATGATAGCTTAAACCGATGAAGACACAGATTCACCATAACCATTGATCATGCAAGAAACTTGTAGACATACCGTTACCAACTCTATTGTACGAATGAGAGATTAGGTCCAAACCTTGAGATTTATAGGGCGTTTTACTATCTTTAATAATAGAAATTACACACGCGAAGATTAGGAGGCAGAAAGAGAAAACTTGTGTTGGAGCCGTGTAAAGCATGAATGGACCTGGGCCCATAACGATTGATCGCGAGACAGAAAGCGCCAAATCCACTTAAAAAGAAGGCCTCTATTTAGAGCATAAAAACTGGAGACTCCAAGACCTCCATTACTTTTGGACGCAAGAACCTTAGACCAACTAACCCAAGCAATCTTTTTCTCTCCATCACGAATACCATTGAAAAAATTCCGCCGAATAGATTCCATGGATTTGAGAACCGCCTTAGGGACCTTAAAGAGAGACATATTATAAATAGGGGTGGATCCGAGAACCGACTTGAGAAGAGTAAGACGACCTCCAATAGAAAGAGTTTTGAGCTTCCAAGAAGATAGACTCATCTTGAGCTTATTAACGGTTTCGTCCCATGCCCTAATCGAAGACATGTTTTCGCAAAGAACATATTTTTGAATTACTGACGTCATAATCTGACGTCATAATTCCACATCCCACATCTCAGATAGTGTGATTTCATCTTCGTGCTTTTCTCTCTTCTACATTCAAAATTCATCTTCGTGCTTTCTATCTTCTAGAATAACAACTGACTGAATGTAAGTTATTTTGATTATATGAATCTCACTTTCACTTTATATGAATCTTTGCTAATTTAGAAGTGAAATTTGGGGGTTTATCATTGCTTCATTGGTTAGGTTCTATCATTCGTTTATTGGTGGTTTATACTGCTTCTTTGTTAATGTAGAACACTAATAAGGTATGGGTTGAATGAGGTTAGATTATAACTTCATGAGTTTCCCTTAGAGGTGTTTGTTGGATTGCTTATCAAGTGTTCGATAAAATGCTTGAAGGATAACTTTTTATGCTTTTACCCATCTTTTTTAATGTTCATATTATTCTCTTTATGCACATTAGATGTTTGTTAAAATCTGCTTCAAAAAAAAGATGTTTGTTAAAATGCCTTAGTTAATTAAGTTATTATGTGTTTATTACTTATATGTAGTTAATCAAGACCTCACCCCAATCAAGCTTATGAATACTTTTATTTGTTTTATGGTTGTTAGGTTTACTTGAAATCCAGTGAGTTACGCAGCCTCGAAAGGCCACTGCATGTTAATGTATAATATTTTACTATGGGAATGTTTTGGCTAAGCTTTTCATCTGGTTGTTTTTGTATCGCGACCAATGTCGACCATATAAGAGAATGTCTACTAATAAGGTGATTTATATTCACTCATTGAAGGTTACAACAAGTATTTGTGTCAAATGATTGGCTATGAAACGTGAAGGTGATATAATTACTCAAATTCAATTTGTAATATTAACGTTTTGTGATAACGGGGATGTACAACATACAACAAATAAGAAACACATGCCATTTTGAACTTTAAAACCATACCTAATGTCATGTTCTCTACTTTCTATTCCTCTTTTTGCACCAACTAAATTGTATTTGAATAGGTTTACGTGGAGTGATTTCATCCGATGACTCAATGAGTATAGTCTTTAACCTTTTATCCAAAGGTGCAGTTTACTTTTTAGTCAAACCTATTTGAAAGAATGAGCTAAAAAAACCTCTGGTATGTGAGGAGAAAATGTCACAGTGTGAGTTAATAGCTATTATGGTTTTGTGTATGATTAAAAACGGACCAATCTTGGACTACGGCTTCAGGTGTGTTCTGATTTCGTATGTTTTCTTATTGTGGGGTGGAGTGTATTGGATTTGAGCTAACTACTACTTCTCCAATATGCTCACATGTCCTTGTGAAATTCTAAAAAATAATATTCAGTAAGAAACTAAGTTCTTTTTTCTGTTTTTAGCTCAATATTTAATATGTATGCATAAGATTTTATAAGGTATTTGACTACAGAAGTGCTTTCTCATTTTCGTACATCTGGTATTTATGTTGCCATAACTTTATTATGTTAATTTTTATATTTTGTATTTGTTGCATTCTGCATCATGGTGAAAGTTAGAAGGGATTTAGAGAAGACCGATTACGTAGCAAATATGCATCTGGAGCTATGAACCACAAGTTTCAATAAATCTTTCATTTGCCATCTCTTTCATGTTAATATTTTGGTACATGGGCAAGTTTTTCATACTAAATCTCCAACATTTGTTTTCAATTTTATTATTTAAAGAGTTTGGAGATAGATGAGAAAATTTACAAAATTATATGGCGCCCAACAGCTAATGACGCAATCTTTCTTCTGTCAACTAATGATAAAACCGTTAAGTGCTAAAAGGCAACCACTCCTTTTTCGTCTTAGTTTAAATCTTTGTAACGGGTCAAAACGGGCCAATATCAAATCAGGCCAAAACGGGCCAATATCAAATCAGGCCAAAACCAGGCGGTCGGTGTTGGTGAATGACGGGAGAGAAAAAGGAGGGGAGATGGTTTATGAATAATTTTACTTGTATCTTTTTCAACATAACAAGAACATATTGCTTTTCAGGTGTGGATAGCATATAAGGAATCGAGTAGCCTAAATACTTTCATATGGATAATATTATTCGTATGTTTTGGGAGGTAAGAATTTGTCAAAATTAAGTACACATCTTTTATCACTGTTGAAATTAAATTTACACTATCGAAACTTTTAACTTGATCATTAAAAGTAATAAATGTTTGTAATTCCCTAATTTTTTATTTTAAGTAAATTATTTGTGTTTGTAGAATTTTTGTTGCTCTATTTAACCTTTTCCTAATAATTTGATTTCCTTTTGTTAATTTGATCATGACGTTTTGTATGAGTTTGTTTTTAAGTTCATGAACGATTTGTCTTGCAGAAATTAACTGAATGCAATTGCAATTTTTGTATGCATGTGATATATTTTTGTTTCTTTGCGGCCTCATGTACGTCACTTATTTGAAAAGCAACTCATGTCAAACAAATTTCAAGGTCTGATCATGTTTGGAATCATCCTTAAATAGTGAAAACACATCCAAAATAACCGACATGAACTGTTCAACAATCTAGGTACTAAGTTTAACAATTTCTCTGCATAAATTCATGATCAGTGTTTCCGCATCAAAATTAAGTCTGTTGTGCTAGATCTACTTTTCATATGTGTTAGTAAGCCATAAGTCTGCAAAATGTTCTAGTTTACTTGGCTTGATATGCAGCTCGTTTGTGAAAAGTTCTGCAAAAGTTAAGGTTATGTGATCGAGTGGGTCTAGGATAGTGGGTGTACCTCCAAGTAGTCCAGGGATGATAACGACGACGAGTGTAGATATAGTTATGGGAGTTGGTAGGTTTTGGAAATCAGTGGTGAGGTTAATGGCAGAAAAGACGCTAAGTGGGAGGAAGAGTAGTGAGAGGGTGAAGAAATTAAGTGAGTTCGATTAAGGATTATGATTGTTTGATTGAAGAGACGGTTGTGGTTGATGGAATCCATTGTTGATTTGATGAAATGAATTGTTTAGTTTACTTGAGGAAGAAGGAATATGAGGGTTATAAGTTTGTATAGGAATGGAAGGAAGTTGATTGTGTCACTAAAACAGAATTAGTTATTAAAGAAGTGTTTGTTTTGTTCAGTTTTAAGATGTTATTGTCGTTAGAACAGAATCATTTTATTGGTTATGATTTTATAGTATGAATAGGTGAGAACACACATTATTGAGCACTTGGAGCGCGCTCTTACAGATGCCTGTCAGGCATTACGTCGATAGTGAATTGCGGTATGTGGTATATTGTAATCTCATTGTATTTGCCCCCCATGGTTAGGGCTATGACATGAATTTTCTTTATGACCGCCTGTGGACATCACATTGAGGTGTGTGCAACTACAAAGACAGTACTGTACATAGGTCAGTTAATTTGTTCCGACGCATAGTTAAGAACATAGTATAGAGATTGTAAAAAGCTATTATCAAGTATTTACTTATATTAGTCGGGGTACGGCGTGTTTTATAATGATACCCTTCTCTGGAGAGGGTGATCTTATAGAAGACAGATTTATTGTGCTCTTTGTGACAATTGAGCTTCTTAATAGAAGCCATTCGCGACGTTATCTCGTCGATACGCGCGACCCATGTCTTAGAGCGATTGTGCCATATTGTTGTATCTTTGAGTCTTTATTCACCATACCAGATAATTCACAACACAAGCAAGGTGTAGGTACACATTCGTTAGAACATAAACAAAGATGACTCAGCTAAATAGATTGATCTTATCCGCGCAAGTTTAGCGAGATACACATAGCGTTGAGTGAGTTAAATCTATAATGAAATGTTCAAATCCTAGATGCAGGACAGTGATCCATAACTCAATTTCTGGAACTATTGGTGTTGGCATTCTGTATCGAATATCACGATGGGGGGATGATTGTGGATCAGGTGAGGATCTTTTCTTAGTCGTTATCAGTAGATTAGGTACAACGGCGAACGGTGTTTATCACACAGCTCAGATTGTATGAGTATTTAGGATGACACTAGTACGCTCGTGCGTGAGTGTATATACGATGAGGACACAGAGGACAAGGTGCTATGAATGATTCATGTGTCGATAGTTGTATGGATCAGATCTGAGAGTACGTCAAATAGTAACAACAAAGAAAGGGTATGAGTCAAGAGATTCCTTCAGGTATTGATACAGTTTATACATATAGTTTGATCAACGTATCGCGTCAAAATATAGAGAATCTGTGGGTACGTCACTAAGGAGCGATAGGGGTAGTGTGATCAAATTATATTTTAAAAGATAATTTAAGACATCACATAAGCAGACAATCAGCCCACATAAGTAGATAGGCAAAGATAATCTAAACAATTTTAGAGTAATGAGCACACACAGATGCACGCATGAACAGTATGCACCTGCAAATAGTCTACATAGTGACTGCACTGAGGGGGCAAATGTATTGATATTGTAGCTTCTGTGTGAATATCGATTACTGTGTGCGCACACATGTCACAATTACAGAAGGTAGATATCTAGTCAGTGATTACGACAAGCTTCATCTCGAAAGTACGTGTCGAGATAGAATTATATATAATATTGTGCCGTAACATTTTAGGAGTTTTGAGATCAGTTTCTCGACGGAGGCTAACGTCCCGGATCTATAGTCTCAATCGTGCCTTATCAATTGGGGATGCATAGACACACACAGTTCTAAGAATAGATAAGAAAGAATTGTTATGATACACTTTAACTAGTACAACTATATATATACTAAAGAGAGAGACAAGACACATTATGAACTGATGCGTTTAGTTATTTTGGGTATTATACATAATAGTAGACAATTGAGGACACAGTCAAATTTTTATGCTATGATAGTGACTTATGTTGTTATTAGGAAGGTTCTATTCTTAAACAAATACTACGACAAAACATAGTAAACTTTCAAAGAGAAATGTCATTCTCACTGTACATCTAGTTGGACACACTAACTACTGCTAGAGACAAAGAACACGAGAGAGTGTCTTCACACTAGTCAGCACTAGACGGGATCTTGTTCACTCCCCTGTCCGGTCGGGCGATCCAATGTGAGAGTGAATATCTCTCCGTGCTCAGAGACACACTGAGTGTCTAAGAGAACCTTACGGAGGAGCGAGGCATCTCCGTTATCGACGTTAGACTAAACATGAGATAGCGATCTGATATAAAGGCTCGAAGACAGCTTGATGGCACAAGTAAGAACTAGCTGGATGGTCGTGCACACGTTATTTTCTAGGAAGTTTACTTGAGAATCTTTAGAGGATTCACGTTTATTGTTTTAGTCGTGTTTGAGGACTATGGCTAGAGGTGTTGGGAATTTATATCGTTTCACATAGTGATCTTCTGAGAGAGGGAATATGATGGTTCTTTTGATATCTCTCTAGCGTAATAAGTCAGTAACAAATCACACGGCATCAAACAATGACAGAAATAATAATAAAATGACAGATTATGCAATCTATAGGCTACGATGCGATGAGTGATGATTTATATAGAACACACAGGGGCGATCACGCCTGAGTTCTCTTCTTACTCATATGAGTATTGTTACGTGAATATAGGCGGCTTAAGTCTGTTAAGTAAGGGTTCAGCTTACTCGTATGTGAATCTCACCGCCGCTTCGAGATATAAGTCATAGCGTATGCTAAGTGCTCTCACCAATGTTGTGTGTGAGTTGACACATGAGGTGACACAGAATTCGACCGTTATCTCTCTACTAAAGCGCAGTAAAGAATAAGAGAGCGCTAGTATTATATATACACTTTCTTACATATACAAGTTTATTACATGGCTAGTGTGCGGCCGTCTGTATTGATGGGGGGAGCGTGAGTCGAATCTATCGCCAGACGCAACTCACATATTCTCTTACATAAAGTCACAACACACATATAATATAAGTCAATAGAGCGGACACACGTTATAGTTAGTACATCACAACTAGTAATTGACACACTGACTAACACCACATAGCTCCTGGACAATACAAGTGTTATAGTATAAAACACAACTACACACGTGCAAGTCTGAGCACACGTAACGTACGAACTATTCATATATTCTACGAGAGCAATATAATCGTTAAGCTAAAATGATCAAAAAAAGAAATATAAGACTATTATGCTTGCTAGTGACATAGAATAAGGTAGATCATTCACGAGTGATGTAAATTAATGTTTTTTTAAGAAATAGGAGCACTGAAATACAACATACCCACAGGAACAGTTAGATTATTTCCTTACAACGGTGCGGTTTCAAACACAGTTTTGTGCAATACAGATCTATTAGCTTAGTATATGAAGGAGATATTAAATTTACACAGATTGCAGAGATGGGGGGTTTGGGAGGTGAGAGGAAGGTGGATGTAAGTATGTAGGGAGGTGATAGCTCTGAGGGATAGTTATTGGGGGGTATGTGGTGAGATGTAGTTTATTGGGAGATGTGGTAAGGGGTGTAGGGTGGTGGGGGGGGGGGGGGGGGGTGGGGGATTTGGGGGGGGGGGAATGGGGGGGGGTTGGGGGAGGGGGGTAGTTAGGTGTTGGGGTTGGGGTGGGGGGGTGATGGGGGGGGGGGTTGTGGGGATGGATTTTTAGGGTTGGGGGAGGGGAGGGTTTGATGGGGGGGGAGTGGAGTGGGAGTAGGTTGGGATTTGAGGGGGTAAGGGGGGGGGAGAGGGGGTAGGTTAAGGAGTTGGGTAGGTGGGTTTTTAGAGGTAGTAGATGAGGGGAGAGGTGTATTAGGTTTGGGATGTGAGGGTTTGGGTTTAAGGAGGGTGGATTGGGAGGGGGGTAGTTGTGGAAGTTGTGATGGGTTATGTCGGATTGGGGGATTGGAATGAGTTAGTGATGTTTGAATGGTAGGAGATTATATTGGGGGGGGGGGGGTTGTTTGTTTGAGTTAGTGAAATTTATGGTAAACAAATGGTGTAGTGAGAGATTTGGTTGGGGGATAAGGGATGGGTGGTGATGTAGGGGAGGGAGGTTGAGGGGGTTGTAGGGGGTGGGATGATGGGTCATTATCACACATATCCGGTGAATCAGGAGTGACATTGCTATTATCCTTTTCCACTACACATGTGTTAATAATGCATTCAGGTTGCTCAGAATGTTGTGTGTCAACAGCAAACACATTATATTCAGCAGTATATGGTACCTCAACCATTGGTTCTGTGTCATAGGAAGGTCTGATGTCCGTATCATCCCCAGAAGTGCTTTTGTCATTGCATTCATTCCTTGACCTGCTGCTTTCATCTCCAGATGTGTTGCTTTGATTCTCTAAACCTTGATCATTCCCTTTGTCTGATACAATCCTACTGCAGTCTTTTTCTCCTGAACTAGCATCCGATGCTTTAACCTTTTGAACCATGCACTCTTGAATTTGAAACTTTCTTTCATTCAACCTTTTCATCCTATTATGCATCTCTTGTTTATGACGTGCTCTTTCAACAATACATTGCTCAATGGATTCCATGTGTTGGATTATCAAGTCTTTGAAGGATTTAGCTTCCATTTGAGTGTAGTCTTTGAAGTCTTGCCTTGCTTCTCGAGCATTGGAATCATAATTGGAAGACTTGAGCATCTCTGAATGTATGAACTTGTCAAACTGCACTTTGATCACACTTAGAGCAGACTTGGAATCCTTCTCGTGAAGTATTTCATTGTTGAGTTGCTTTTCTAAGTTATTCATGTTATGAGATAACTCATACTTGAAAGTTCTGACGTCATTACTAAAGAGTCTTGAAAATGCTCTTTCAAACAATAGAGAGTGAGGGAAAGTCTGTCTTTCAAGGCGTTGAGTTGTTGTTTTGAGTGCATTCAATTTGATCATGGAGATCTCTTTTAAATTCTTTGCTTGCTTTTGCAGTTGTTGTATCTCTTGTTCATCAAAATCCGAACACAAAGATAAAGTATCTTTCGTTTCCATTGTAACGTGATGTGAAGTGAAAATGATTTGTAGGATCTTAAGTAGGTAAAGTGATTGTTTTTGTGGATTGAAATCAATTAACGTTCACGAAATTTTACAAATCTATGATTTAAACTGACAAAAGAAATGGAATCTTTTGCGGGATTTTACAAAATCAAGAAAAAACCGTGAAACAATGATTAATTGTTGAAATTGAAGTACGTGAGCTTTTGTAACGATTAGTGGGCTTAATAGGACTAACGGTGCAAAAACGGTTAACTTTGAAGGGTTAAAGGCTGAATTATAAGTATTAAGGACCAACGGTGCACACCTTTTTCAACTTTGAGGGTTAATATTCAAAGAAGGACTATTGATGAAATTGGACTTGAAGGGCAGGGACTGCATGTGACAATTTAAGATTTTAGCTTAATAATTAATACTTTTTCCCTCCTTTTTTTTCTTCTTCTACGTTTTAAATTTCAAAAAAAATGCAACAAATGTAAATTTCGTCTCACGTACTCGTACGGTTATCGTCGGTGGGAAGTAAATATACCGCGTTGATCGAAACGAGTTCACGATCGTAATGGTATAGATTGTAAGTCCCGTAACTAAACGACACTCGAAACCGAAAAACTCAAAAATACTTAAAACGTGTATAGTTTCTTCTTGTGGACTTTCTAATTCGGTTTACACTAGATCTTGCGAATTCGGTTTCAAAGAGAATTGCTAGTTCGGTTAAAGAAGAAAATTGCGAGTTCGGTTAAAGAAGGCTTGCGTATTCGGTCACAATAACCAACTGCGTATCCGGTTGAACTTTTTCTTGCGAATTCTGTTAAGTTTGTAACTTGCGTATTCGGTCACAATAACCAACTGCGTATTCGGTTGAACTTTTCCTTGCGACTTCGGTTATGCTTGTCCACTGCGAGTTCGGTGTCCTTTGTTTTGTCTTCAACCGAAACAATAAAAACGTCTTTGTTCTTGGAAGCTAAAGTTGTAGATCTTGTTCCCTTGTTTTCTTTGAACCGTAGGACCACTAGAGAAGAAGCTCACAAATAAGCTAACCAAAAGCTTGAATAAGCTCATTTAAAAGAAAGATAAGCCATGAACCAGATAACCACAAAAACCAAATAAGCCAACTAAAAAGCTTGTAAATAAGTTGTTCCCAAGAAATAAGCCACGAAAACTTCTTAACAGTAAGCGACGAATATGAGAATCTTTTGACTCTAAAATAAGCTTTAAAAAACTTAAAATCTAGAGAAAGAACCCGTGACTTTTAAGCACTGGATAAGCTACGAAAAAGTTGACCACAGAAACCAAATAAGCTATGAAAAAGAAAATGAATAAGCCGTAGCCTTTTTCAACGAATATAAGAAAAAAAATAATCAGATACAAAACTCAATAACAAAAGTGCATATCATAAGACACGGCCCAAAAATAGATTAGTTATGGATAAACATTTTAGAGAAAGAGCCCACAAACATATTTGGTTTTGGAGGAATTTAGTAATCAATAGACAAAATAAGCTAAAAAAATTTATAGCCGTGGCTTATTTAACAAAAAAAACTCGAAAATAAGCAAAAATTAACCAAGAAAAAAAAACACTAAACCACCAAAGGCTCGTGATACCAAACGTAGTAACCCGGAATCACCTTCACTTCACCATTTGGAACAAGAAAAATAGAAAAGAGAAAATGAAGAATTTTAGAGAGAGGTTAGAGAGAGAAAGTAGAGAGAAGAAAAAGAGTGGTTGTATTCTAGCAAGTGTGAAAAATACAAATGAGAACCAACACCCTCTCCACACTTGGAGAGGGTATTTATATCAACACTTGGACCGTGTAGTTTAATGCTAATGGGTCGGGCTCGGGATAACTTGGGCTTAAGCCCGCAACGCATACAATATTAGATTAAATAACGAGCCCGATACCCGTAACTAGTCTATTACAACATATAATAAATAAAGACCGAAGCTTCCTCGTTGAGTGACCGAGCTTCCTTGTTAGACTCAATATTTTGAGGCTAACACCTAATCTTAGCTAGAATCAATCTACCACTTCACAAGCACCACACAATCACAAGATCTACACTATCAGATTTACACACTATCCGACTTACACAATCACACAAAATAATCAAAATAGAGTTTTGAATCTTAGAATAAGAGAGGAGAAATCACTAGTCTATAACACTTCATTTCTTGGCGAATACAAATGTACTTCTCTTGCTCTTGATAGAAGAAGGAAAAAGATATAAGGTGAGATTTGATCACTTGAAACAAGATTAAACTATGTTAGTGATCAAGATATTTTGTGAGAGAAAGAAGGTTTTTAGAGAGAGAAATGTGACTGAAAAAATCATGCTAAGAGGTATGTTTGCTGAGAATAGTGTAGTATTTATAGCCAAGAAAATCCAACTATCAGCTGGTTGCGGTCCCGGCGGTCCCAGATATATCTGGGGGCCGCCTAGCCACTTAGGGGGCCGCCCTTAGACTGACACTCCAATTATTGTCCTTTTGTGGGGAAGGTTTATCCCGGTAGTTGTATTTAATTTTGTGGTGAAAATCTGAATTCAAATTTATGTTTTTAAATAAAACATTATTTTTATTTAATAAAACTATTTTGTGTAATTTTGTAAAAATATAATTTTGTAGAAATGTGATGGATTAAGTAAAAAAATTATTTTCTTGATTACTAATTAAGTTTAATGATTTGTTTAAGTAATTTATGTCGAAATGAAAGTTTACGATTAATAACATGTAAATATTTATTTTTATCGTGCATGCTTTTACATTTTGTCATCTTCAAAACGTAGAGGAGTCGGAAAATATAAATAACGTTTTTAAGCATTATTTGTATTAACAACAACCCTTCATAAATATTTTTCTCTCTAGCTTTTTCTATTTTCATATTTTTTGATCATTATACTTGTTTCATAATACATTACAACTTACAAGTGATCAACTCATTCCACTCTTTAGTGAATAACACTCGAAGACGTGAAGCTTCAAGTGTTATTAGTTTAGTTGTGTCATCACCAGGGACGAACCCACATAGGTGCCGCGTGTGGCATGGGCTACACCCGCTTTCAGGTCACGCAGTGCAAAAAAATTTCAAATTGACGTTTTTTTTCGTATGTGCAACCCCTAAAATTTTTTATGCTACCTTAATTTTTTACGGTGTAACTTTAATTAGCTGCAACACCCCACTGAAAATCCTGGGTCCGTCCCTGGTCATCACGTTTGTGATATCTATCTATCTTGTATCTTTTGTGTTGTGTGTTGTGAGTTGTGTGTTGTGGAGTTGTGTATATCATATGTGTATGATAGGTTAGTATTTAGATCATAAAATACATAGTGTGTTGTTAGATTGGTTCTATGTCGAAGTAGAACTCGGTATTTAGCTTAGTACCAGAAAAAGTGTAAGCGACGTGTACAGTTTTCTCCGCCTAAAGGGAGCTTGTTGGCATAGTGATAAAAACTCTCAAGTTGGGTACTTGAGAAGTGGAGTTGGGCAAAGAGGAGCTTCGTAGTCGAACCACTATAAATCATTGTGTCATCGGTTTGATCTTTCTTATCTTTACTTGTTTATACTTCGTATTTACTTATTTGTTTATTCTATCGTTATCATATACACTTGTGTATATCTCTTGAATTCACATAAGTCGACAATCTAAGTTTTATTTTTAAAACGGTAAAAACTATTCAACCCCCCCCCCCCCCCCCTCTTCTAGTTTCCACATACACCTAGTGTGTCCGAGTTTCTGTATGAGCAACCAAACAAATGAACCGCGAGTTCTTGTTCTAAACGCCTCTAGAAATGATGGTGGAAAACAAATGTACACCATGCAAGGAACCCTAAAAATTAGCTCGTAACTAAGTGGACACTGCACCAACAATGTTTGAATATCTTAATCCTCTAATTCGATACGTTTGAACAGTACCGACTTGAGCTACGACTCCATAATATACCCGTGCTGTCCCATTCCCTACAGCCACCCTTCCCACCTGGCGATATCGCAACAGTATCGGCTTCAAAACCCAAATTCAACAAATGTTATAGTATAATAGCACCCTTCAATATAGCTTCTCAATTGTCATATATATTTCATGTTTTTAATCTCTTTGTTATCAAAAACTTCAAGCGCGAAAATTATAGTTAACACAACAAAAATGATCTTGGTTTTGTTAAAATTTACTCTTCATGTACATACAATACTATCGTATACAAAGCTGTGCCGCAACGCGCAGGTTGAAATCCTCGTTATCATATATTTATAATAGTTATATATTTTGCTTTTCGTTATATTACTTGAGTGAGAACTCAATTTCTTAGTCACAAAATAAATGTTTATGCGTGTGCTGTAACGTGCGAGAAAAATACCTCGTTTACAGACGTATACTATTTCGAAATTTATACTTTTTATCATACAAGAATACGCAAAAGAATAAGAATGAGGTGAAATTTTGAATATTTGGATACTTGAAGGTCTTTAGAAAAGTAGGAAGGTACGGAGAAACAAGGAAAGAGCGTGAGTAGTTGGTTAGTTAGGGCGTCAGTTTTTATTGGGGCAGGTATTGTAATGCAAAAAATCAGTGGACACGTGCGGTAAGCACGTGTGGGTCGTGACTAAGTCCGTTAACGTGTGGGACCCATTTTTTACAGCCTGTTCTCTACTCATACCTTTTACCATTTTTGTCTCATTATTATCACTTCCATAGGACCCAAAACAAAAGATATTGTTAAATAATCCAAAAATTCTATTTTCGTGATTTGTCACAAATCATGTCCATTTTTCATTTTTCTTTACAACTTTTTGTCATAATCATCACTTCCATAAAACAAAAACAAGATAGCTTATGTTATATGTACCCCTTTAAAACACCGTTTGTACTTCCTGATTTTTTGTGTTTTTTATATTTTTTTATATTTTTTATATTTTTATAATTTTGTATATTTATAAAACTGTGACACGAAAAATACGGAACAAAAAATATAAAGTTTAACAGGTCAAAAGTATGAAACTGTCAAAAATTACGGAACATAAACTGGTAAAAAACTGCATTACACTATAAACTGGGAGATAAGAAAACATGTTTTGTACTTTTCTTCTACTTTTTAGCGGGTCAGAGGGTACCAATAGTAAAACCCAAACAACATATACTCTTGAATATTCCCAAGAATTTCATTTTCGTAATTATCACAAACAGATCAAAATTAAAAGCAACTGGACAAAGTTTTTCGACCGATAACACATAAGGCTGCCCACTATCGATAGTGGTCGCGACCTACATTTTTCGGCGTCACATCAGTTTTCTCTCTCCGACGACTTACAGGCGACCTTTTGTCACTATGAGACGACCTTTTTTTTTAACTTCAAATTTAAATTTCATTAATAATAAAACATTACATAAATAATAATAAAAACATTACGTTATAATAAAAAAAACATTACATAAATGTTAAGGTTAACCACTACCACTTCCAGGAAACATTACATTAATAATTAAACATTTTACAAATTAAAATACGGAAATAAAAATACACGGAAGAAAAGACGGAAAAAAATTACGGAAATAAAAAACATGAACTTGACGGAATTTAAAAATACAACACAGATACGTTTTAAAACATATAGTTCGAATAGTATCCGTTGGAATAGTAGTTGTTTGATTTCAAATTTGAAAATTACATTACGGAATTGAAAATTACATTATGGAATTGAAAATTACATTACGAAATTGAAAATTACATTACGGAATTGAATAACAATAATGTTAAGCTAATGAAACCGTATCCTTACGGAAAACCTCAACCACATTTCTTTTTGTAATGTTAAGGTAATGCTTTGATGGTTTAGGAGTAAAAACTGAGACATTGGCAAGTATCATAGCAGCTCCTACTGTAATATCCTTTTCATAACTACCCACATCAAGGACTTTGTAGTGTATTGTTCCAGGTACTATACCCGATAGATCTTTCAGAGTCACATTTAAATCTCCAAGAGCATTCGGATAACAAGACTTCACTATTGCAACAACTTGTTCAAGTTTTCCCTTTTTAAGAAAGTTGTCGATGTCTCCCAAACATCCAGTTACAGTGCCACCAAAAGCATTCACATAGTTAGTGGCGCTAACCCACGCCCCACTGTTAAAATCAGCATCCTCACCCACATCCTCAACAACTTTCTGCATATATTCTTGTGTCGACATTAAAGCCCCATCCGGATCAAGAATAAATACATTTTCTTTAAGCAGCTTGGCTCGCTGAACAAGACCCGCAGGACCGGGTATTATCCTAACTGGATTTGGGGTTGAGGAAGATGGTTCAACACGTGCGCTACTAGACAGAACACAAAACATGTGTTAAATGGAGATCAGAATCGTCTATATCAAGACTGTATTTCATGGATCATTTTCGTTAGTGAAATTGGAATCCATTTGGATAGTTGGATAAGAAGTTGTGTGATATAATGAGGAGATGGTGAGGGTATTTATAATGAAAAATTCGCCGTTGGAATTTAAAATTTAAAAATATAATAACATAATTTAAAATACAATACTTTATGTAATTAAAACAACATTTAAAACATTACACTAAAATAGTTTCTAGTTTATTAATCTGATGACTTGTAATTTGAATCAATTCTCATCATCCCAAATTCCAAAAAGAATTCATCATCAGCTTGTTTTTGTCTAATCTTCTACTCTCGTGCCTTTTCATCCATTGCTTGTTCTTCTAGTGTTTCTCTTAAGGTCTCTTCATCTAGATGTAGTTGATGTAATCTTCCGCAGTAAGGTATACATCACCAATATGGGTTTGTGAGCAGTAGTAGTATTTTTCCAGTAGCCAAGCTAACTTAGCATCCATTTGTTTTTTTAGTTTTGCCGCCTTTCCATACATAGAAAGATTCAGCTCGTAATCTTTATCAGAACATTCTTTTAAAAAACTGTCGATCAAAGCACGGCTCTCTTGTGAAATGTCATTACATTTCTCGTAAGCATTTCTAAGATCGTCTTTAGCTGTGCATGAATTTTTAAATTGCAAGGCGAAATCCAGAATCGCGTTCTGACGACCCTTATCTTCGTCAATTAGTTTTTGAACCAAAGCTTCAACTTCAAAGTCGGTATGTGGAAACGAACAAGTCATTTAAAAAAGTGAATGAAAGTGTATATAACAAGCAAAAGAACCCGCGCGTTGCGGCGGAGCTAATTTTTTCCTGAATAATTTTTTTTTTACGTTTCGGGGGGTTTTTTTTGGGTGATGCGTTATGGCGAGGCTAATTTTTAATATTTTCTTTTTTTGTATGATTCGGCGAAAAAAAATTGCGTTGGGACGGGCTAATTTTTTCCCAAATATTTTCTTTTTTTGGGACGGTTTTGTAAATTTTTTTATGGGAATTTTTGTGTAAGAAAATCGTAAATAGTTAAAAGGTGAGGGTCCGTTTTCTATTTATTTATTTTTTACTTTGGGCCAGATTTTAGGCTATTTTTTGGTTTTTTTTTTGCTAATTTTTTCCCGGATATTTCCTTTTTTTGTACGATTCGGGAATTTTTTTTTGCGTTAGGACGGGTTAATTTTTTCCCGAATATTTTATTTTTTTGGGACGGTTCGATATCTTTTTTTTTGGGCCGATGAATGTAAAAAAATTGTGAACAATAAAAACTGATGTGTTTTTTTGTTAATTTTTTTACGGGATTTTTTGTGTAAGAAAATCGTAAATAGTTAAAAGTTGAGGGACCGTTTTGTTTTTTTTTACTTTGGGCCAGATTTCAGGCTAATTTTGGACTAGTTTTTTTTTTTACTTTGGGCCTGATTTTAATTTTAGGCTAGTTTGTCGACAAATATGTGTATATTAGTAACAATTTTTTTTATATGGCTTATGTGTTGGGCCTCATGTTTAAAGTGTTTTTTTTTGCTATATGGGTTTTATTTTTAATATAATGGGTTGTACGTTTGTGACCATATCGATTATTTTAAAGTTATTAGGTATTGAAGATGTTTCCGCGGGTATTTTTTTATCTGAATAAATCGAAACTTTTGTAATATTTTTTTTCCTCCTACTTTGTGCATACAAATTTTTTTTAAAAAATAAAAATAAAAATTAAAAAAAAAAAAATTGGGTTGACCCAAAATGGGAGCCCGATACTGTAGTACCGTGGCCCACTGTCAAAACGACAGTGGATTAGTCGGTGAATGTGTATATTTATAATGTTTTGGGAATGTAATACATCATAATATATTATGATATGATATGATATAACATATATACCAATTGACCATTATAAATACAAGCCTTCAAGCTCAATGTTGACAGTATAACTAATATTAGAGTTATATAAGCAAAACTAAATTCGTAATGAAGAATACCATGTCTCTTGTCTTCTTCTGTTTGCTGTTTTTATACTCAACGAGTGCGGTTAGTGCGCAAAAGGAATTTTGCGATACACATGGCAAGTCCCACGTTCTTTCGCTTATAATTTTTATGCTATACTGTATAATGACCGATATAACGCATCGTTTAAGAAATCGTACACTTATTTATTTTTATGTTTAGTTTTTAATATAAAATCTATTACTTTGTTTTTCAAACAGGTTACGGCTTAAGATCGTATGTTTATGATTATGATCCAACTCCTTGCGACATTCATACATGTGGTCAAACGTGCTTTGATAAGCAGCCTCCTAAAGGAAGACTAGAATTTATATCATGTTTTGGCACCGTTTGTGTTTGTTGCATGAATAATGTATGTTAATTCATTTAGTCTCATGCAACTTTTAACTAATGCAATATAACATTACTAAATCTACATAAAAATTGTGAGATCATATAATCGTTATTTTTATAACGGCAAATTGTTATAATCTACACCATCTATTTCACAAATTCTATATCACATGTTTTCAACGAGACTTGAACCCACAACATATAGTTTTAAAAGATCACTCACATACCGCTAGACAAAGAGAAACCTTTGATTATTATTTCTCCTTTGCTGAAAGTCCATGAATACACACACTTTGTCATTAAGTCGATATGAATTGCGCTCCAACATTATCCTAGCACCCCTAGTAAAAATGATAGGATGTTGAAATTATTAGAGAAGGATAACTAAAGATAATTAATTTACACATTTATAGTTTTGATTGAAATAATTTATTTGTGCATAACATATAACATAGTGTGCAGTATTTAAACTATGTTATATATATATAGTGAGACTTTCTTTTCAGAACCATTCTTAGTGCGAGAACTGACAGAACCACAAAAGACATACATGCACACCTTCAGTAATTGTATTTTTGCCCATATGTTCTAAAAACAACATATATGTTTTAAAAAACATAGTTGTTCTAAAGAATTTGATAAGAAGTTGGAAATACAAAATTTTTCTTTGAAGATGTGCATGTATGTTCTTATAAGGCGTGCAACAACAATATTG
>BQNB010093270.1:0-26408 GCA_026074375.1 Tanacetum coccineum | reverse complement strand
GTTTTGGGAAATCTATGTTATCTTTTGTAATAATAAACAAGAACAAGTAAAGCTATAAGATTTTGTAATATGTCTTTTATTTAAATCCAATGTATCAATTTAAACGACTTTTGTGTCGTTCTTATATGTATCTTGTGCTGTTGATCTTGAAGTAACATGCCCCGGATCCTTATTCCGCTGCGACCCATTTTGGGGGTGTTACATTGTATCTTATCGTAAGATATGTAAATGAGTATGTAAATCAATTTGTAAACGAGTTGTAAATGAACATGTAATGAGTTTGAAACAACAATGTAAATGAATTTGTAAACAAGCATGTTCTCACCCCAAAAATATATGTAAAACAAGTTAAACAAGTAAAACATAAGGCTATAAACTCACCTTAGTGAATAAACTGAAGTATATGAATCAAGTAAATGAAAACGTCACGGATATGACCGAATGCAACCTATTAAATATAGGTCGTATGAGTACAATGTACTTAATATAAATACTACATCACAAATTATATAGTTACACCACCACCTAATAGTTTTCATTTAATTTTAAAAGTTGAAATACTAATTAAATCGTACTTTGTTAAATAAAGGTATATGTATTCGTATTTGTAAAGAAAATATTATTTTTCGTTCAACAATGTAATATTTGTTAAAAATATATGATTTAATATTTTTATTGATTATGTAATGACATTATATAATTAATTTAATTGTTTTATAAAATAATGTATAAAAGTTAAAATAGTGCACAAGGTTTTATAAACCTCGTATCTTTATCGTTTTAACTTCGTTTTATGCGTTTCTTATGTCCACAGTTTCGTATTAAGAAAATCTATCAAAATATTATATTTATTATATGGTTAAGTACTGTTATGAACAGTAACAGTAAGTAAAAGTTTATAAAAATACTTTTTATAACTTTAATTATTGAAATCGTATTTTAATTGTATCTCGCTTGTTTTAATTCGCTTTTTAGTGATTCCTATGTCCACGTCTTCATAATTAAACCCTATATTTAGGAAAAATAATTCCCAACAGTTTACTGTCATGAACAGTAATATATTTTTATAAATTTACTTTTATTAAATTACTTTTTAACATAAACTTGTAAATAACGTATCTCCTTCATTTTAAATCCGTTTTTCGAGTTTCTTACATGTTTGGATTCCTCATGAAAAGTAATATATTTATAAAACATCTCCCTTAAGTTATCAGATCTAAAACAGTGAATATTTTTATAAAATAACTTTTATAAAAATACTTTTACACATTTAATTTTTATAAACTTAAAAATGTCATATCTTTTTCATTATAGCTCGGTTTTTCAAGTTCCTTATATGCTTACGATCCTTGTAATGTGTACTAATTTTATAAAATATAAAATATATACTTTGTTTTTCGAATTGCAACAGTAGGTATTAAAACAGTTGGTATGATTATGTTTCATAAATTAGGTTTTATAATTCCATTTCTTAAGAAATCTTGTACTAGTCTTTTACCACACTTTCTACCATGATTCTTACATATGTTAGGTCCTCTACTTAGTCCATAGTCATTGTCTAATAGAGTGTCAAGTTCTCATGATCTTTTATACATAAATTTCTAAATAAAACTTTCAACATAATTTAATTTATAAACTAGACTTATAATTTAAATAACATTCATGTAAGGTGTGTACTTCTATTTTAAGTATTATTTCCCCAATGTACATAATAAATTCGAACCTTATTTATATATGTAATATTCCATAAATCATAAAAATAAACCTAGGTGGTGTTTAACATATATAACAAGCATGAAAACATAAGTAAAGAAATAATGAGATGTTTAAGGTTTAAATGAACCTTATAGAAGTGAAGTAGGATCAAGAACACAAGCTTACACTTAAGCTTAAACCCAAGATCAAAACCCTAATCACTTTTCTTGAATCAAACCCTTGTATATAATATCCAATCTTCCAAACCACTTTGCAACACCTTAGATATGATAACTAATGAGCCTTGTATACTTGAAAAATGAATTGTATGAACACCCTAAAATCTTTACTTCAGCCGTGAGTTTGTAGAGGAGTAGAGAGAGTTTTTGCTTTGATTTATTTGGCTAGTTGTAAGTGTGAGAAAGTCTTGCATTATCCTTCTTTATGTATAGGAAGTATCTAGCTAAACCATGGTCTTAAGGTGGTAATGGTACACCTTGTAAGGTGCTCTCCTCCTCCCTAGGAGGAAGGAATGGCTAGGATGAAAAGAAAGGACAAAGAGTGCTTTGTTAGTCATTGGATGGTAAGACTTGGTAGTTAAACATTAAATGGGTAGGTAGTAGTGGGATTTTAGTGTATTATTTGTGTATATACTCATATGATCCGGCCATATATGGTTTAAGAGTAGGAAATGAGTTAATTTTTATATATTGGGTATAAAAGTGGGTATTTGTTTGAGTATAGATAGGTATTGGTGCTTCCGGGTATGCCTAAATGTAATTTATTACGAAACGTAAGCCTTTTACGTAACCAATAAAAATAAATTATGAAAAGTTATAAATTATACTTTTAAAAATCATATAACACTTGTTTGACGTAAAGTTTTATTTGTTTGGTGTCCGTTTATGTTGAGTGATGATTTTTAGTTTACGTGATTTAACTATAAGATAATAATTAAAAGCGGACGCGTAAAACCCTAAAAATAAATAATGAAGATAATTAAGTCGGGAAATGACCTGAAAATGTGAAATGTTACACCAGATTTGTAATTTCTCTACCAATATTCGTTGATATTTCTTTCAGGAGGTCCTGTATAGATTCTCAGAAAACAAAGGCAACTCTATCTCCGTGTATTCGTTTAGTTAGACTCAAAATAAATACCTAAAACTGTACATGAAGTCGAGACACCGTATCCATTCCCCAGGATACGCCGTATTGATATTTGTATACGCTGTATTCTTTTAATGAATACGTCGTATAGATTGTGCTGAAAATAAAGATTAGATAACGTCCAGATAATCAATACGTCGTATCCATGGGGTTTGGATACGCCGTATAGAAAATCTGGGAAGTCAGACTCGATAAAATTAAAAATACATTCCAAGTTGTCTCCTGGCAAGCACTTTTGTTTACAAAAAAGTCTTTAAGTTAGACTTGCCCCAATTTAATCACATCCTTATAAAACAATTTGGGGTCGAACGGGATGCCAAATGGCACATACAAATTCTTGATTAAGAAAATGAATGACATCCCTTTGTTAAGATGATTCCAAGCCATGATATTAAAATTTAATTCTTTGATAAAAGTTTTAGTTTTGAAAAATTTATTAGATGTATCATGACTTGTTTCCAAAAGCTTATTTGACCCATGTGCATAAGGACCAACATCGGTATTTATTACATCAGGTAACGGTTTGATAGATAAATCCCCCGAAGAGTGTTTAATATCAACTTTATCATCATCATTGTCCTTTTTCGATTTTAAATCATTGGGATAAATTACGTTAAAAGGGAATAGATCATTAAAGTACAGAATGTTTTGTTCCTCTTCATCATAGTTGGGCAATGATGTCTCATTATTTAAATTGAATTTATCAATATGTTGAGGGTTTAAGGTCGGTTTAGTTAATAAATCTGATTTAGACGTTTGAGCATCATTGTAAACAAAGGCTGGAAATTCCTTTTCAAAATCTTTAAAGAAGTCTAAATCGTCAATATAACTGGTCGTAGGCTGGGGTGATGGAAGTGAATGCATGACTTTTTCATTATCATTTTTTGAATCCGTTTTTAAATCGTTGACAGAAATCATTTTTTAAGAAAATGAGTTTTTGTCACAAATTATTGTGTAATCCTCATCATCGGATTCGTCAAATGATATTCTAAAGTCGATTTCATCGTTGATATGAGTACTTACTTGAGATTTGCACTGAAGTGCATCATGTGGTGCAAAGGCATCGTTAATGATTATAGCTGGGAATTCAGCTTCCACAGAGCTAAGTTCATGAAGATCTTCATCAACCCTAATTTTCCCATATGTAGCAGTTTGCCAGTTAAACACCCGACCGCGCTTACGAGCTTTTTCTTCTTCAAGATTGATATATTCTTCCATAGTCATGTTAGGATCATCCATCCTAAAATATACTTACTAGAAAGGCAGTTAAATAACCAACAAGTCGTATTCAGAGGACTGAATACGTCATATCACACAAACACAATAAACAAGAATACAAATTACTCTAAACTACTCTACTCCTAAGGGCTAGATCTAATCTAGTGTTAAAAAACAAAATATCAAATAAAAATCAAGATTAATTTTCACTCCCCGGCAACGGTGCCAAAAACTTGATATGTCGTTGTGTGGTGTATATTTTATTGATTCAAGTTTTAAATTTATATTTTGCTGACTAAACCAAAAACAACACTTTAACGGGTAGTGTACCCGATCGGTAGTAGTTTCGTGGTAAGTAGGGTGTCGAACACTTGAAGCGAGGTTAAATCTATCAATTTAATTAATATTTTGGTTATCTAACCTATGTTAATTCTACTCTATTCTAAACCTATGTTAGTCCTAGTTCCTAATTCTAATGGGAAAAGGGGGTTTTCAGCCTGAGAGATTGGTACGGTTTGGTTGGTGACTACAATCAATTCATGACACTTTTACCCACGCGAGATAATTAACAAAAGATAAAAGAGTGGTCGAGGAAAATATAAGAAAAAATGTATTAATCATTATTAATCCGATTAGAAAGTTGGTTTGTTTATTAAGTGCAATGATTTCTTCTCTTGAGGTGGCATATCATTCTTAAGACTTAGGCGTTACATCATCCTAAGACCTAGACACATTAATTCTGTCACAATTAAAGCATCCGCATAAAGCATCCTTATTTGCTGATTATAATCTATCTTAGGGATTAAAGCAATGGTGATCTTGTTAAACTCTAGCTCATAGAGACTTTACCAATCACTTACAACGATAATTGTAATTTTATACACTAGTAGACCACTGTCAACTATCCAATGGAAGCAAAACGTTATTTGTAGAAATTATCTAAGGTCACCTGCTAGTACAACACTAATCAATAAACACATCGGCAATATCCAAATTAACTATTAAAGTCACGAAGCTGTATCCTATACACATACTTAATACTTGTGCTAACTATTATTCTAGATTATAAATTACTATATGGAGAGTTATCCCGGACTCTAGATCTACTTGGTCCCACTATTGCTAGATCCAGTTGAATGATAGGTCGCATACAAAAGCGCGTAAACAAGTATAAATTGATAAACATAAACAAGCATACAACGATAAATCAAGAAATCGATATAAACAAATACCAAACATTTAGATCTTCATAATAATGGCTAATACCTGAAGGTATTAGCCTTCAAACGTCATAATAAATACAAGAGTAATAATTTAGCCAAGGTAAACTAACCGAGTTAACAAATGATACCAAAAACTGAACGATTACTAAAGTATATGGAACTACACGATGTCTCCTATGGAATTGAATACGTTGCTTGACCTCTTCTCCTCTTTTTCTCCTCTGAAAATTGACTTTTGTGGTTTAGGTATCGAGAATATGATTTAGCACACATAAAACTCATTTTTGAGTTTTTTATTTATAGGGTCTGGAAGTCGGTTGGATACGTTGTATCTATCTGTATTTATACGGCGTACTGGGATTTCTTAGAGTAGGAACTACGTTTGATATCTTCCAGAATATTATATTGATTCCATATCTTGAATATTGCGTATTGAGTCCTCTGGATAAGGCGTATTGATCTTCATTCCTTTTGTGGTCTTTGGTGAGTGCAGGCAGGATACGCCGTATCTTAGATACGGATTATTGGTCTTTCAAAATAGTAATCATCAAAATACTCATTTCAGCACCAGAATGCGCGCCTATTTGCTAAGTTTCACCATTACTCTATAATTATGCAATTCTCAAATAAAAACCGATTAAGTAACAGTTTTTTTTCAATAACTATACAAAATGGGTTTAATAATATGAGAAAAATTATGCTATAAAAAAAGACGTTATTTGATGCATCCAAATATCCCCCCACGTAATCCTACTTGTCCTCCAGTACCTTTAGAAGTTTATAAAAATTTATCCCTTAGGATAATTTCCGTTAAAGCACTTAATCGATCTATACAAGTACACAACCAAACACCTCACGAATAGGAGAGATAAATCAAACCAAATCACTCAACTAATATATTCGTAACATGCAACTAATTCGCTTAATTGCTCGGTCGTGACGAGTATTCTATCATAAGCTTGGCAAGGATACACATCTCCACCACTAAATCTAAGGAAAAACAAGTTAAGTAAAGTTAAATATAAGGTTTTTGTATGGAAGAGTATGGTTTGATCTTCAACAATCTTTCACCAGAAGTACCACTCAACAAGGCACTAAGCACACAAACACACCCAGCACGCCGTGATAGACATGTGTGTTACGATCACATCCACATTCGAATTTAACAACGGTTAGGATTGAAGAATGATATATGGTAGAACCTTCTAACCTTCACCAAAGTTGTAAACCAACGAGGCAAGCTGAGACATGCATACATGGCCGTAACGACGGAATAGACCAACATGCCGATCACATCCTCATACGCGTAAACCCAGCGGCCTATCATTAGGTGAGATGAAATTAAATTGTTTGTTAAATAAAAATCAAGAAACAAATAGATTAAGCCTAAAGTACAAGTTGCTAGACACTTATTTCCCGACCGTTATTATGATAAAGACACAACTATTTACAACGTCTTGATCATAGATCAAAATAATAACCTAAGTTGGTGTTCCCATAACGATCAACATCCCAATCATCCTAAAACTTTACATACTTTACAAGGCAAGTGGCGATATCTTCCACTTTGTACAATACTCTACATCGTTGATTTTTAGACGTATCAACGAATAATCGATCCTTCTTATAATTCCTTCGGTAATGCTTTTTGCGAAACGATTATCTTCAAACTTTCTTCTTTTTTTGTATTTTTTTCATTTTCCATTTTTGCTAACTATTCTTCAAATCTCGGTGGTATTTCACCACATCTCACTTCATAATTATTTTGTCGGATAATTCCTTCGGTAATTTCTTCGTTCTTTGGTTTCACCAATAATTGTGACGGTAGTAAAATCACATGAGCTTTGACTACTAATATACATTCTCATTTGCAATGTGCAAATTTCCAACCGCACCAAAGATAGAAAATGACACAAGACTCGGGAAATACAAACTTTACACTTTAAGCAACTAGCAACCTTGTAAATTAAACTTTTTTTTTACTATGAATCTAACAAGTAGTTAAGGTGTAAGTGTGTAACGAAACCAATAGTTGCGTAAATTCCAAAAGATTGGCTCATACAGGTTTTCTAGGGATCATCACTCTAAAGAGGAAGTGGAAGGGTTTTTTAACGGGAGTTAACTAACCGGTGTATTTAGTATAAAAACAACATGTAAAGGGCGTTTGGCGTTGTATCCTAATATTTACCAATTTAAATAAGTTACTCCAATTAAATCCATAATACTCATTATTGTGCTCGAATAGATATATCAAGCCAAGTTCTAAAGTCTACAACATCACTGGCACACTCATATTTTGTAGAATTTGGTTGAACATTTAGAAACGAAAAGGTTAAATCCTCACAATATCTAAGAAGGGTTATTGTGTTCGGGTTATGTATCAAGTAATTTCACAAAAGTATGCTTGAAAATTTTTTAAATTTAAGAATAATTTAAGCTTTTTATTGTGAAAAATAGGACAAGTAAACATTCTAATTCCATCCCCCCACTTGAATTATACAACGTCCTCGTTGTATATATAAAACATTAAATACGAGAATTTAAAAAGAATTAGAATGAGAAACTCCCCTGATTTTTGCTCGGTAGATTCTCCAATTTGCGTTTATGAGCAAGATTTTGTGTTGAACAGCCGTCTTGAGGTTTCAAGACTCCAACACTTCAAGATTTCCAGATTTGTAAATTCTCCACCAATATTCGTCGATATTTCCTTCACGAGGTCCTGCGTAAAATATAGGAAAAACAGGTGCATTCCTATCTTGGTACCTACGGTTAATTTAAACTAAACTAAAACAAACTAAATACGGGCCAGTCTGTGGATACGACGTATCAAATAATTAAATACGGCGTATTCGCAGAACTGACAATAATGTTTTTAAAGTGCATAAAAAGTAAAGACTGATAACGTCCAGACAATCAATACGCCGTATGGGGTGGAACGGATACGCCGTATTAAAGTCTGGGAAGACAGACTCGATAACAAAATTAAATAACATTCCGGGTTGTCTCCCGGGAAGCACTTTTGTTTACAGCGAAGTCTTTAAGTTAGACTTTTCTTCAGCTTCCTTTTTACTCAGCTCTAGTCACCATCCATCCTTCGTCCATCATACGAAAGATTTCTTGATACGTACGGCATGCATTATTGCTTGTTCTTGCTAGATCGTCGTATTCATCTTCTTTAATAGCAACATATTCTTCGCCTTGTCCAAATGAATACTTGATCATCTCGAATCTTTGTATCGTGCATACCAGTGGCTCATGAACTTCACATAATTCTTCTCTTTCATTATCATCATGATTTGTCTTATAAGTATCATCATAGTTTTGTCTATATGTCTCACTGTCTCATTTGTTCATAACTTGACTCATTATCATCATCTTTGATAAATCCTTCCATGATAGCCTTGTTTCTTAAAGCTTCATCTTTAGGCTCACTATCTTCCAAAGCTTCGTACTACTTGTAATCTTGATAATGGAGTTGATTTTCAATAATAAATGTTCCAGGCAAGTTTCCTCCATTACAGTATCCATCATTCATCCAACTGCATGTTGGCCATTTCGAACACCCGATTTTATAATTGAAAGGCTTGCAAGTATGTATGACTGGCTTCGGTTCTGTCCAAACTCCAGTGTCAGTCCATGGTTTCTCATCAACCCATGGTACATCCTTATTCCATTCGTAGATCCAGTCGTCTTTGTAATCATCATAGGTTTTAAACCCCATAATATCCTTTGTAAGTAATCCTAAACGACCTTTAGAAATAAATTAAATCGTTGAATTTTTGAACCAGATTGGTTCTCATAGTCAAATATCTTATGACGATTCTAAAGACTTCAGCAATTTCATCTTCATTATCAGAAAATTCTTCATCAGTGAGCTCTACCTCATCATCTCCTCTGATCCAGTAAATCCATAATGCTTTCATAGTATAATGATCCATTGTTTTGTAGTTGAAAAACTTTGATCCCAACCATTCAGTAAATGCAATATCAGACGGATCAAATCCCATATCATCAGCTTCATGCTCCGAATCATCATCTACTCTTAAGTCACATGGGATGTTAGCAATTTCAACTTCATATGTGAATAAATCGTCATCCATTTTGCTTAATCGACTGACTTCACAGTTGAAAACTTCAAGTGGTGAATCGCAAGCGAGCGAATCATCTTCGACCTTAATATCCTTAATTTTCTTGAACTCTCCTTTGATAACCTTTGTCATTCTTACTGAAAAATACCCAGAAAATTATCAGTAGAACCAGCGGGAGAAAGGTATTAAAAAAATTTGGCTTAAAAGTTCCAAGAATTTTATCAAATGATCAATACGCCGTTATCCCCACCGGAAGTGAATACCCGAATTAATCGTTGGGAGAATACTTTTAATTGGACAGAGAACTGGATACGCCGTATCCAATGGAAGTGGATACGCCGTATTCAACTGTCGACCAGAACAGTGTATTCAAGAAAAACAATTAAATACGCAAACAATTAAACCACAAATATACAAGCAAACAATTAAAGATCCAATAACAAATATTACAGAATATACACTAATTTAAAATAACACTAATCCTCAAAAAGGGGGGTTAGATCTAATTCTAAATGTTAAAAACCAAAATATCAAAATAAAAATCAAGATTAATTTTCACTCTCCGGCAGCGGCGCCAAAAACTTGATGTGTCGTTGTGTGGTGTATATTTTATTGATTCAAGTTTTAAATTTATATTTTGCCGACTCAACCAAAAACAACACTTTAACGGGCAGTGTACCCGATCGGTAGTAGTTTCATAGTAAGTAGGGTGTCGATCATATAAGAGCTATGTTAAATCTATCATTTAATTAAAATCATGTTAACCTAATCTAAGTAAATTCATTCTAATCCAATGTAACCTATGTCCCATTCTAAATCCTAGTGTCTAACGTGAAAATGGGTGTTTTCAGCCTGAGAGACTGGCACGATTTGGTTGGTGACTACAATCAATTCAAGACACTGTTTACCCATGCAACTATTAGACAAAGATAAAAGAAGTGGCTCGAATCTTATATAAGAAAAACTGTATTACCCATTATAATACTGATTAAATGTGTATTTGTTTATTTAGTGGCAATAATTTCGTTCGCTCGAGGTGGCATATCCATCATAAGACTTAGGCTTTATTTAAACATCATCCTAAGACCTAGACACATTAATTCTATCACAATTAAAGCATTTGCATAAAGCATCCTTTTTTGCTGATTATAATCTATCTTAGGGATTAACAGTAATGGTGATCTTGTTAAACCCTAGCTCATAGAGACTTTACCACTACCCGCTTAATGGCAACTATACACTAGTAGTCCTACTTATACAACTCTCTAATGAATCAAAACGTTATATTTGAATTATCTAGTCACCTGCTAGTCAACACGATCAATAAACCATCAGCAAATATCTAAATTAACTAGTTAAAGCCCCTGAAGCGTAACCTAGACACCGGACTTAGAAGGACAATACTTGTTGTAACTATTATTACCCCTTTAGATGAATAAATTACTATCTGAGATCTGTCATTGACTCTAGATACGGTTTGGTCCACTTTGCTAGATCCAGTTGAATGATAGTTCGCATACAAAAGCGCGTAAACAAGTATAAATTTGATAAACATAAATAAGCACAACGATAAATCAAGAACATCGATATAAACAAATACAAACATTCATATCTTCAGAAATAATGGCTAATACCTGAAGGGAATTAGCCTTTAAAACGTCATAAATCAATACAAAGAGTAAGAATTTCCAAGGAAAACTAACCGAGTTAATGAATGATTACCAAAAACTAGAACGATACTAAAGTATATGGAAATACACGATGTCTCCTATGGAATTGAATACGTTGCTCGACCTCTTCTGCTCTTTTTCTCCTCTGAAAATCGACTTTTGTGGTTTAGGTATCGAGAATATGATTTAGCACACTTAAAACTCGTTTTTGAGTTTTCTATTTATAAGGTCTGGAAGTCGGTTGGATACGGCGTATCCATGTATTGGATATGGCGTATTGGGGATTTCTTTGAGTAGGGACCACGTTTGATATCTTCTAGAATATTATATTGATTCCATATCTTGAATACGGCGTATTGAGTCTTCTGGATACGGCGTATTGATCTTTATTCCTTTTGTGGTCTTTGGTGAGTGCAGGCACGATACGGCCTGTATCTACGTGATGGATACGGCGTATTGGTCTTCAGAATAGTAATCTTCAAAATATCTTCATTTAAGCTCCAGAATGCGCGCCTTTTGCTAAGTTTCACCAATTACTCTATAATTACTGCAATTCTCAAATATAAACGATTAAGTAACAATTCTTTGCAATAACTATACAAAATGGGTTAATAACATGAGATAAATGATGCTATAAAATAGACGTTATTTGATGTCATCATTGGTGGCCAAGGGATATCGACAAGAGGAGGGTATTGATTTCGAGGAATCCTTTGCACCGGTTGCACGCATCGAGGCTATAAGAATCTTCATCGCCAATGCCGCCAGTAAGAACATGATCATCTATCAAATGGATGTCAAGACAGCATTCCTTAATGGCGAGTTGAAGGAAGAAGTCTATGTTAGTCAACCATATGGGGGGGGGGGGGGGGTTGGGGGGGGGGGGGTGGGTTATCCCGTATGATCCAGATCATCCGACACATGTTTATCGTCTGAAGAAGGCTCTGTATGGTTTAAAGCAAGCTCCTCGGGCGTGGTATGACACCTTGTCATGGTTTCTTCTGAACAACAGTAATTCCAAGTGTTAGTATGACCCGACATTATTCACTTGAAAAACAGGCAAACATCTTCTTCTTGTTTAAATATATGTAGAATGATGAGTCCATATATTGCTCTACCGACCCTAAAGCATGTGACATATTTTCCAATGACATGAGTTCAAAATTCTAAATGTCAATGATGGGACAAATGTCTTTTTTTTCTAGGATTACAAGTTTCTCAAAGTCCCGAAGGCATTTTTATTAATCAATCAAAATTTGCTCTAGAAATCTTAAAGAAATTTAGGATGGATTTGTGAAGATCGTTTAAGCTCATATTGTTTAGATCTTATATCTAGGATAAACAATAACAATGATAACAATTATGCAGCGGAATATAATGAAGACAATTGTTATTGAACAAGGTTTTATTACCATACGTTTCCACCAAGCCCCAATATTATTTGATCAGAATAATACAGTTACATATCTCTAACAGTAACAGGGATCAAGGAAAACCTTGATTACCTCGAGGCTACACCACACCACTATAGACGTCTACATCTCCCTTGAGATACACACACACACGTTTTTCTGTATACATAAAACTATGTGTCTATGATCTTTTTATATAGAGAGATCATGACTTACAAAGAAAGTTAACATAAAGATATAAACAAGTAAATCTTTTAAACATTAAGAAATATCTTCTGTTATCTTTATCTTCTTAAGGAGATCTTCATCTTTTGATATCTTTAACTAAATCATTCATAATTCTCCACCAGCTTATAGAATTCCAATCTGCTAGATTTAGTCCCTATATTTCATTCTTTTATTTATTATGTCTCATCAAATCTAGAATCCTAACACCACGTTTGATATCTTCAAGAATATTCACATACTATATCTTTGATACGGCGTATTGACATCTTCTGGATACGGCGTATTAAGCTTCATTCCTTTATGGTCTTTGGTGAGTCCTATTGGTTAGATGTATACTATCACTACATGGAAAGCTATTCCCGGCATCTAGATTTCTTGGGTTGTATCATCGATCCAGTTGAAATGATAGGTCGATACAAATGCACGTAAACACAGTATAAATTGATAAACATAAACAAAGCAATCAAGACAAATTAAGCAAAAATCGAGATAAAAATACCAAAACTCTGGGTGAAAAAAACCCCACCCCCCAAAATTGGGTCGCAGGGTTTATGTGTCCGGGGAGTGTTACTTCTGAATCAACAACAACAAGGAGAAGAGATATTATAGACGACCAAAAAGTCGTTGTTTGAAAAAACGATTCATTGGATTAACAAAGTCATTGTTACAAATAACCCGGTTAGCTTAACTTGTGCACTAATCAATTACAAGATTTCTGCCCATAACAGTACAAAACGAAATGCGACAAAATCTTAATGCAAGACATTCCAAATCAAAACCACCAATGTAATCATCGCACCTGTGCTTATTGATCCCCTGAAAAAACATTTCTTAAAATGTCAACAATAATGTTGGTGAAAATTCATAGGTTTGATAAATCTTATCTTGTAGGGACCCAAGATCCCTCAAGTGTATGATAATGCACGATGCAAGCAGATATCATTAAATGTAATTCGTTGTGCTCTAAGCTCATGACACTTGATGCTTGACATGTGATGGTGCCCAATTAATGGCCGTGTGCCCGTTGGTGATGTTTTATACCCGCACATCCAATATTGAATGGTATTACGTATTGTTTCACTGGTGATAGCTAATCACCCGGACGGGGTTTTTGTCAAATCCAAATAGATCTATGTATAACATTCGCTACTCGTAATTAAAGTTATGTAATGGGCTCAGATTGGGTTATCGCATACTTAGGCAACATGTAATCATAAATGAAACTTAACCACTTGTGTCCAGTTGTAAAACATTGCAGTGTTTTTTCTCCCCAAAAAACTATGTAAATTAAAAAGCATGTAAAACGTGGGGCTATGAACTCTCTTGAGTGAGTTATGGGTCGATTTGTATCACAATTAACGCCCCACGCGAATTTGTATCTAATGAACTAATTAAATTAAGGTCGTATAAGTACCGAGTACTTAATTAACATATTGGAATATATTCCTAAGTTGTTACATCGTACCTATCGTTCGGGATTATCATAATTAAAGCAGGTCATGACATACGTTCGAGGAGTTAGGACATCTTTAAAAATCGTTAAATCCAATCAACTCGTCGAAACGCCATCCGAAGAGGCTCATTATTGAAATCCCTAGTAATATAGTACTTGTAATCCACAATAATCATTCTATATTGCTCAATCACCAACTAATGGTTTTAGAAAAATTGTGCTTAATAAGTTAAAACGTTTATAATTACCGTTTAGTAAAACTGGCGTAACTTTCGCGTTTTAAACCCGATTCTCGCGTTTCTTATGTCCATCTTTTCGTATCCAAGACGAGTGTATCATAATTTGACCATTTTTGATTTTCGGGAACTACTGGGTGAATAGTAAAGTTTACTGTTCCATAGACGCTGAGCTTTATAAAAATCGTATTCGTCGTGTAAAAAACGTAAATGACATTTTACCCTCTCGTATTTATTCGTTTATAGCTCGCTTTTCGTTTTTAACGATTCTTTCTGAGGACGTTATCGTATTTGAAAGTTCTATATGGTTATGAGGTTTACAAAAATATAACTTTCTGTCCATGAATAGTAACTTTTATAAAATAGTTTTATAAAGTATTAATTGACGTAACTTGCGAAATTCATAACTCGTTCGTTATAATTGAAAAAATTACGATTCTTATCATTTTGGAATCCTATAAAAATATGTATTTATTTGTTAAAAAATTCAACCCTTGTGTTATATTTTTATAAAAAGTTATTTATAAAATTTTTACTTACGATTCGTTTATTAACGTTATAACTCGTTTTTAACGTAACTTTTTCGTTATTTATCCGTTTTTAACAGTTTCTTACTTTTTGCGGAATCGTCTGAGAAATGTATTATCTTATAAAAATATAAAATAAGATGTCAAAATTCGAATTTTGGGGACCAGGAATGTTTATGCATGTTAGTTAATGTCCATTTCTGATCTTTTTTCTTTATACTTTTATTACTTTTGTAATTTTACACAATAGTCTAGATTATATACTTTATAAAATCATACATATATGATGTTCTCATTTGTCCATAATGGTCCTTATGTGTCAAGTTACTTATGTCAACAAATCCATAATCTATTTTAAAACCATAAAATTACTTAAGTACACTTTAATTTACAGTTTTATCAATAATCATTTTTTATATAAACCCAGTGTGTACATAAGTATATATTTCTTTCATAGGACTTTATTTGTGTTATATTAACATGATTAAAAGTCCATAATCAATATTAACATGTCTTATGTATTTCTTTAAGTTGAAACATATTATGAAGTTATGAAAACCCTAATTAATCCATAATCATGTTTACACCAAAACAATATGATACAACATTTTCTCATCCTTTTTAACATGATGTAAGTTATAACACAACATATATATAAGTGTGTAAAATGGTCATTTCAAGTATATATCTCATTTTCATGATTAAAACCTAAATGGTGATTTAAGCTAACTAGAAATATCATATGCATAATAATGAAAATTATAGCAACATAAAGAGTTTAAATGGACCTTAAGAAGAATGATGATGATGATGAAACAAGTGCTATAACCTTGTTTAAGCCACAAAAACAAACTTGCACTTTATAAACTCTTACTTTCTTTCACTAAACCCTAGCTTCCTTTTTCTTGATTATAACTTGGAAATGGTTAACCAATGCTTGCAAATACCTTGGTACATCTTAGGATATGTGTATATAGAAGTGTAAGGGTTGTAGAAAATTTTGTATGGATTTAGTTGGGTGGAGTTCTTGTGCCGTGGCCTATTGGGAAGCAAAAGAGAGTTTTTGTGAACTTTTCTCTAAGTGTTAAGTGATATATGTGTTAGTTGTATGTATATAAAAGGTTTACTTGGTCAAGGAGACATAAGGGTGTCCTAGGGATGGCCTTAGTCATGGTTAGTAGTCAAAGGATGGTAGGGATGGAGGGGTATGGTTTGTGCCATAAAGGGGTATGGCTATGAACTTGATCCAATGTGTATGATTATCCACAAATTTTCATGTATATATTTATACATGCGTTGGCAAGTAATTTCGGCAAAACTCAAGGGTATATGATATATTTATGTATTATATTATATGTATGGGTTTAAAGTGGGTATTTATTTGTTTGAAGCGTTGAAAGTTTTCGTGGTTCGGGGAGTGCTTAAACGCAATTTATTCGCAGGAATCGTTTATACACTTTAGTATCCCCGATAATAAAATTAAAAGGAACAAAGTTAATAATTATCCTTAAAATAATTATATAACCCTTGCTGATGTAAACATTTAATGTTTGATGCCCCGTAGTACATTGACGCTAATTTTCGGCGTACGCGATTTAACTTAACGTTACAATTTTAAGAAACACGTTACAATAATAAAAATTAAATAGCACATTTATTGAGTCGTCATAAGACTTGAAAACACAGGTGTTATAGACTTCCCCCGTTTTTATACGAGTCTTTGTCCTCAAGGCTTACATTGCATCATCTTGGACGACGGTGTGGTCTTGGTGAAGAGTTGTGGATATTTTTCTTGTATTGGTCTTCACGCTCCCACGTTGTACTCCAGGACCTCTCTTGGAGTTCCCTCGAACTTTGCCATTGGGATCCGACTTCACTTCAACGGTTAACCTCTTCCGGTACACTATTTCTACCGGTTCCTCTACTAAATGAATGTTTGTCGTTCCAAATAAGTCCATCCAACGGGAGCACGGCTAATGGTTCGTCGGCATGACACTTTTCAGATAGATACATGAAATGATAATTTGGACTTGCTTAATTCTTCTGGGAAGTTCAAGCTTGTAAGCAACTTCCTCCAACCCTTTCTATCACCTTAAAATGGTCCAACATACCTAGGGTTCCAACTTACCCCCGTGTGCCAAAAAAACGTACAACCCCTTTCAAGGAGAGAGACACTTATGCATGACTTTGTCCCCGACTTGGAATTTCAATTGGTTTAGCTTCAAGTCAGCATAACTCTTCTGTCGGTCCTCGGCAGCTTGCATCCTTTGCTGGATCTGAAATGATTTTCTCAGTGGTTTCTTGGATCAGTTTCTGGTACCAAGTATTTAGCTTCTCCAACTTCAGTCCAACAAACAGGTGTGCGAATTTGCGACCATAAAGTGCTTCAAATAGGTGCGGCCTTGCTGCTAGCGTGAAGCTATTGTGTATGAAAACTCGACTAGTGCTAATGGTTACACCAACCCTTTCCAAAGTCGATAGCACAAGCACGCAACATATCCTCGAGAGTTTGAATGGTCCTCTCACTTTGCCCGTCGGTTTGCGGATGGTACGCAGTACTCATATCCAAGTTTGTACCCAAAGCACTCTGAAGTGACCTCCAGAAATTTGATGCGAATCTCGGGTCACGATCGCAAATGATTGAGACGGTGTTATCCACATGCCTCGTGCCCACTTCCTTTATGGTACAATACTTGCAAGTTTATCCAAAGGATCGGTCTCTCTCATCGGTGTGAAGATCGCAGACTTATTGAGTCGGTCAACGATCACCCAATCTGTGTCTTAACCTTGAGAGTCTTAGGGTAGTTTCGTGACAAAATCCAGCGGTTGAGCTTTCCCCACTTCTTCGGGATCTTGGGTTGCTTCCAATAAAGTCCTGATGGCCCTTTGGTGTTCGGCCTTGGACCTTAGCAGGTAAGCCACTTGTTAACATAAGTGGCTATGTCAGCTTTCATGTTGGGCCACCAGTATAACTTCTTCATGTCTTGGTACATTTTGTCGGAACCCGGATGAATAGAGTATTTTGATTTATGGGATTCGTGCATGATCACAGTTCGTTAAATCCGCCATAACAAGGTACCTACTCTGCCATTGAGGCAAGGGTTCTTCCGCACGTTGGTTCCAAAACTTTTGTTCTCTAATTGCTTCTGGAAATTTTGCATTTTTCATCCAACATTCCCCCAACGTCTCCATTTAATGTTCTGGGTTTTCGGCTTCGGGTCTGAGCATTTAAGATTCTGTTTGGGAAGATTCCACAACTAATGTCATAACCAATGCTCGAAACTTCCTTTAGTGGTGGGTTCTCGTTCTTTCCTGCTTAAAGCATCAGCAACGACATTTGCTTTCCCCGGGTGATAAGTTAATATCGCAATCGTAATCACTTAGTAACTCTAACCATCGTCGTTGCCTCATGTTCAACTCTTTTTGATCTAAAATGTGTTTGCAAACTCTTGTGATCGGTGTTGTGAACACGTACACTTGGTTCCCGTTATAAATAATGTTAGATCTTAAGGAGCGAAACCACTGCAACCGAGTTCTAAATCATTGAGTCGTTGTAGTTTTTCTCAGGAATCTTCAACTAGTCGTGATGCATAAGAAATCACTTTTTCTCTATGCATCAACACAGCGCCCAACCATTCTTCGATAAGCGTCGCAGTATGCGATTGAAATCTTTGCTTCCTTAGGTAATGCAGGATTGGTGCACTGCACATCTTTTGCTTCAAAGCTGAAAACTGCTTTTGTATATGCCCCATTCAACTTAATCTTATTTTGGGGTGAGCTTGGTATAGGTTTGGCCTGTCTTGGAAAAACCTTCGATTTAAATTCTTCGATAGTATCCAGCAAGACCTAAGAATTGACGAATCTCCGTTGGTGACTTAGGAGATGCCCAATCCTTAATGGATTCAATCTTGGCTGGATCCACATGAATTCCTTCACTATCGATCACGTGACCGAGGAATTGTACCTTAGGAATCCAAAATTCACATTTGGAGAACTTAGCATACAACTCCTCTTTCTTCAGCAAATCCAATATTTCTTCGATGCTTTCGTGCTCTTGCTTGCTCTTGGAATAGATCAAAATATCATCAATAAAGACAATTACGAATTTGTCCAGGTGAGGTTTGCACACTCGGTTCATGAGGTCCATAAACACAGCAGGTGCGTTTGTCAAACCAAACGGCATTACTTGAAATTCGTAATGACCATAACGAGTCCTGAAGGCAGTCTTCGGAATGTCTTCTTCCCGAACCCTCAATTGGTGATATCCTGATCTTAAGTCAATCTTCGAGTAGACACTCGACCCTTGGAGCTGATCAAATAGGTATCAATTCTGGGAGCGGATAGCGGTTCTTCACCGTTTAATTTATTCAGTTCCACGGTAATCAATGCCACATACGGATATGACCCGTCTTCTTCTTGACAAACAGACCGGAGCTCCCGGGCGAGGAACAGGGCCTTATAAAGGCCTGTGTCGGATAGCTCTTTTCAGTTGCTCAGGATGTTTTTAATTACTTCATTTCGGAAGAAGGCGCCAATCGTTTAGGTGCCCGTGCTTTAGGTGCGGCACCAGGTACCAAATTCAATTTGAACTCCTCTTGTTTCGAGTCGGTGGAAGACCGGTAAGTTTCTTAAGGAAACTTACTTAAGGAACGTCTTGAACGGTGGTACGTCTCAAGTGTTCTTCTCCGACTTGTCTTTAGTTTCTTTTGTAGTGACTTGTGCCAGAAAGATAGGAACCCTTATTCTCCATGTAATTTTGTGTTTTAGCCCCCCATGAAAGAAATGATGTTTAATCGTGTCACAATTGCCCTGGGTACTTCCATCATCCGTTGTTGATCAAGGTTTATTTTGTCAGGATGCGAACAATTTTCTCGCACTCGTCATGACCCATGGTGCTTCGCCAACAATCCATTTTCGAATTTTGCTTTCAAATATACCAAGTTCTACCGGCATTAAGTTTATGTTAAATTTGTGGTTTGGATGTTTAAGTGCAACCCTTAAGTATAGTGTTTAACCCGATTATCTCACGTCGGCTAAATTCGACATCATAATAGTGGTCTAGGTGGATGGTGTGATTGTCAATTTGGGAACTAAATGTGGTATAGACACAAAACTTCGATCGGCACCCGTGTCAAACAGATATAAGCATAAGGTTGTTTAGAAGGGAAGTACCGCAACGCATTGTCTGGTTTTGCTCCCCGCATTTCCACCACATACTCCTTTGCTGGAGCTCTGGTCCTTCCCAGCTTGATGTCCCGGTTTGCCTTTGTGTTTTATACAGCCTTGGACAATACTTCTGGAAGGTCTGAACTTCCACACTCAAAACAAGTAGGTTTCTGACCCGATTCCGGTGGTTGCCTTTGGTGGTTATTGTTGGTATTTCCCGTACCCCTACAGTCTAATTTCGGGCGATGTGACCGTACTTGTTGCATTTTTATAGCACTTTGGAGCACTCGGACCATCATTGGTGTAATTGCATTTTTGGGGCACATAGGGCCTAGATCCCCATAGGGTTTTTATCACCTGATCCAGCAGTGTATGCCCTCACGGTGTTCTTGCCTCTTGTTGGCTGTTGTTGTTGTTTCTGATTGCTTCGAGAAGTGTTTTCAGGATTACCTATTGTTTTCTGTTTGTCTTTCTGCCAGGGTGTTTTATTTTATTTATGACTTCTTTCTTGTCCATTTGTTCAGTGGCCCATTTCAATGGCCTTTGCATTGTTTTGGTTTTGGAGCTACGATGTTTCCATGGATCATGTCGGCTATCCCCCGGATTACCTTTCAATTTTGTCTGACTTACTCAGGGAACATCCTCACACAGGGAAGTGCTAGTTCCTGAAAGCGTTGTTTGTATTTGACCACTTCAGTATCCGTATCACTTTTAAGTTGAGCCACAATTCTGCATCAAGCTTCTTCATTTCGTTACGTGGGACAATATGTGGCGGGTCATCTTCTTCTTAGATCGTCCCAGTCATTGATAGGAAACATCATGAGTAACTGTGTCATAAAATGGGATTCCACCATAGTTAGGGCACTTGTTAAAAGAGTACAAGTTGATGACTTGACCATCGGGTTCTCCATACAGTGCAAAGTTGCTTATTCGGAAGGACAGTCTCCAATTCTTCAAACCTTTGGGTTAACTCAACCACTCACTCGGTGCCTGAATACAGAGGTTTGAACTTCTTTGTAATCCTGGTAAGTGCACTCGATCGTGGCAACGCGTTCAGATCCACCTGACACCGTTCCTGAGAATGGCTATCAGTTGCCATTCCATAATGAGTCACATGCAGCCAAGGCGGCATGACTCCTTGATTATTTCATAAGCATTGGAGTTGGTATTAGTGACATTAGTGGTTGTGGGTTGTGATTGGGGCTGGTGTTGTCGTGGCTCGTGTGCCTGTGGCTCTTTTGCGGTGCCATTTTCTTCAATCATAAGTTAAATACAATAATCGTTTTTTTCATAAAATTCTAAGTGATATAACATATCCATGATAAATAAAGTGAGATCACATCACACAGTGAAACATATAACCAACACAAGATCGACATAACATAATACCATCATTCCATATATAACTGGAAAACATACATGATTTGGGTATGGATACAAAATGATATTACATTAGTACTAGCCGAGAGTTACCCATAATACTTAGTAGGCTATACAACATAGCTAAACAAAAGACAAAAGATCCATACCAGATAGCTAATCAAAACAAAAGATATATACCGCCTGCTAGCTAGGAGTAACCCATAAAAACTTAGCAAGCTATATAGTATATCTACAATATGGTAGAAAAGTAACCCTACGCACTACTACCAATATCCTCTAAGGTGTCATCGCGTGCTCCAGCCTCCAAAGCCTGAATACGCATGATATGCCTCATCGCGTGATCATCCGCGTCTTGACACCGCCACCCGTGGCGACGCGCCTGAGTCACTAACACTGTAATTCGTGCCTATAATGCCCTGCTGTAAGCCTCAGACCTAGCCAAGGCCTGACGGGTCTCCATACTCTTTTGCTCGTAAGCAAGTCTCTCTCTCCTCAATACCTCAATCTCAGCTCTTACAGCTGCACGATCCTTCTAGGCATTGTGATGTCGTGAGTAAAACTTCGAACTCTCTCTACTGCGAACATCTACCTGGTAACTGACCCTCAAGTTGACCACCTCTAAGGCAGCCATCATCCTCCTCTTAGTATCTCGGACCCTAGTCTCCACAGTGTCTACAGAACTGCAATCGACCCTACAGGCCATAGTGGGTCCTGGCTGTCTCGCAGCAGCAGCAGCAGAACTCTCCCCAACCTCACACCCAGGTCTGGGAGCAGTAAGTAGTAGCCTCTTCCGAGGTGGCGTGTTAGCCTCTGGAATATCAGCTTCGCGGCTAGTAGATGGTGCAGGTAGTGGTATAGGTAATAATGGTGGTGTCCCTGATGGGAGTAGTGGATGATAGGTGGATGGTGCTGCAGCTCTCATCTGAGCCATGGCTGCTCTAGTACGTGGGGGTCGGATAAGTGAGGGTAAAAAGGATGGTGGTGGTGGAGGTGCAGAAGCAACCTTAGTAATGTATGCCTCTATAGGTGCCTCATCCTCAGCTGGCACTAAGTCCTCAGGGTGCTCAGGCTCAGGAATGTACACTGGTACATGATCCTCCAGCTCCATGGGATCAGGTACATACTCTGGAGAACGTGGTGCCTGCTCCAGTAACTGTCTGGCAGCCTCCTCGTAAGGATCCTCAGATGGGATACTCCATGATCGTGCCTCAGAGTGAACAGAAGTATAGGTAACTGCGCGAATTTAGCTGACATGACTAACTGTGACCAGCAAAATAACTTATATGAGTTATATGTCTAAAAGATCACTTTATTGTAATATACCGTAATATATTTATAACCAATCGTATATCAATAAAGAATAGCATCTAGTCCAAATGTTATCTAACTAATTCAACAACTAGTGTCCCATAAAAACCCCCTTTTATGTAATGCATGTTTGAAAACGGTTATAGTCCAGCAAAACATTGACCTGGCTTCTCAATAACCTGCACGTTGATACCAATCTGTAACACCCCCAAATTGGGTCGCAGCGGAATAAGGGTCCGGGGCGTGTTACTTCTCAGATCAATAACACAAGATATATATAGAACGACCAAAAAGTCATTTTAAAACTGATACATTGGATTTAACAAATATTTGATACAAATAGCCCGAAGCTTTAACTTGTTCCTTATTATTATTACAAAGATACTGGTTCACAACATAATACAACCATATCTTTAGCATGACTTCCCAAAACAAAATCACCAATGTATCATTGGCACCTTATGCTTACTGATCTCCTGAAAAACATTGCTTTAAAACGTCAACAATAATGTTGGTGAATTCATAGGTTTGATAAATCATAATATGCAGGACCGCAAGACTTTCCCCGTGATAATGCAACACATGCAGACATCACAAAACCCGATTACATTTACCTAAGCTCATGACACTGAAGCTCGACAATCTTTCTTGCAATAATATATATTGCAATTTCTGCCCGATTAGATGTTTAACCCGAAACATCCCCAAATCCGACATGCTATACGTTCGTTCCCGGTGATAGCTAGTCACCCGAACGGGATGGTCAATCCTAAATAGATCTATTCATAACATTCGCGCTCACATAATGTAATTCACAACTACATCTATGCAATTGACAGTTCATGATAATGGGCTCAACTTGGGTTATCGCTACTTAGGCAAACCCCGTATGCAATATAAAAATATACACTTGCGTCAATTTTATATAAACAAAGTCAAGTTTCCACCCCAAGTTATAAATCATTGAGATCGTAAAAATGTGGGGCTAAGAAACTCACCTGAGTCAGATAATCCCAAGTATCGCAGAAAAAGTGCGTCACGAAAAAGATTGAAAAGCAACCTAAAATTATCATAGGTCGTAAAAGGCCAACAAATCTCTTGATTAACTAACATTATATGCATGTCTTATGTAGCTACATCTCCATCTATTAGTAAGTTAAGAAAACATATTTCTAAATGTAAAACATTTTTATAAATATCATTCGTAGTAAATATGGCATAAACTTTCCGCGTTCAAGACCGTTCTGCCGGCGTTTCTTACGTCCACGCTTTCGTAATAAGACGACGTATCAAAATATGACATTTTTGATATTTCATGTCCTCTGATGAACAGTGATTTTACTGTTCATACCAGTTATAAATCCATTTTTATAACTTAAATTAACGTAATACTCGTAAACGTCATATTTTATTCGTTATAGCTCCGTTTTTAGCGATTCTTTCGAGTACGATCTCGTTATTGAAAATTCTATCATTTTATAAAATAAAACTTTCTGTCATGAATAGTGTTTTTACTGTTCATAGTTTATAAAATTATTTTTATAAACTTTTAATTACCGAAAACCCGCGAAATTCATAACTAATTCGATATTAATTGAAAAATTACGATTCTTATCATTTTGGAATCCTAAAAATATGTTTTATTAGTTAAAATTATCAAACTTGCTGTTTGATTTAGTTTATTAAATGATTATATTATAAAATACGTTTAATTAACGTATAACTCGTATTACGTAACTTTTTTTGCGTTATTTAACTGTTTGACCAGTTTTCTTACCTTTTTCGGAATCGTCATAGGTCGTATAACTTTCTAGTACATAATATGTTGTTATTGTACACGAACAAAACAGCCCCCTTTGGAAATAAAATGGAACACTTGTTAATATAAGTTTGTTTTATATACTTTTTCTACTAAAGTGGTTTAATTCTCACAGTTTTTTTCCAACAACTACTTAATATACTATATCTATATTCATATAGTCAATGAGTTTCATAATTTGTCCATTTGGTCCAAGTCATTAAGTCCTTTAACAACATTTTAACATAATCTCCATAATAACTTTTACTACAAGTTCATCCTTAACCACTTTTACCATCAAACCATAAGTGTACCAGTCTTTTACTTCCTTATGACTTTATTTTATTGTCCATTATATCATAGACTAAATGCTCATAAAACTATATTTACAAGAAAAATCCATGTTTACAAGTTAAACATATCCTAATGGTGATTTCACTACATAAACATCACATATACATATAATCATATAGATGAAAAGTTAAGGGCTTTAGATAACCTTAATGAGATGATGAATGATGATGAAAAATAAGTGCTAAACCCTTGTTTAGACTTTAAACCCAAGATTATAACCAAGAAAACCCTAGTTTCCAAATGAAAACCCTAATCTTGATTTATTGCTTCAACACTTGCAAATGGTTAGCCAATGCTTGGAAACATCTTAGAATGTATTAAGAATGATGTATGTAGGTGTGTATAGGTGGTAGAAAATTTGATATGGATTTGGTACAAAGGGGTGTTTGAGCCGTGGGTTGGCTAGAGCACAAAGGAGGAGTTTTTGTGATTTTTACCAAGTGATTTGCATCTATTATATTTTCCTCTTATGTGTATACTAGTATATATGAGTAGCTTAGTCAAAAGTATGCAATAGTTGGTCTTGGATACAAAGAGAGGGTCTTAAGGAAGACTTGGTCATGGTCTTTGGTCAATGAAACAAAGTATGGTAAGGTTTAATGAAATGATATAGTACAAAACCTTAGTTTGAAAGATTAATATCATTTTTCTTGTATAAAATTGCAACAAATTCGTCAGTATGATATATATGAAATATTTGTAACTTTTATGTAATAAGGGATAAAATGGGTATTGATGAAGCGTAGAAGTTTTGGTGGTTCGGGTATGCTAAACTCGGTACTTTATCCGCGAACGTACATAAATTACGTAACCGGATAAAAATAAAATAAACAAAGACCATAATTATTTTCAGAAATAAATTATTAATTAACTTGATTGATGTAAACCATTAATCTTTAGACGCCCGTTTACATTGAACGCTAATTTTTAACGTACGCAATTTAACTTAACGTTTACAATTAAAAACAAACGCGTACAATACAAAAGGTACATAGCGGATTTATTAACGACGTCAATAACCCTAAAACACGGGGTGTTATAACAATCCTTATCAAAATTCACCTTCACTATTCACGGCTATTATTGTACTTTAATGACTACGGGGTTATAGTACGATGTTACTTATTTAGGATTGAAGTCGACTTTCACGGGGAGTGTACTTATTTCGTCTTCGGTTCTTTCTTTCTCCACAACGAAGATGACTTGTGTTAGTGATGAAGACTTGGATATCTAGTTGCTTTTGTGATTCTTTCTCTCTATATCCACAAAGTAACTATCACTTTAAGGATTTGCATTGTAGTACTCAATGTCTCACGTCGTTGAGGAGATTTCAAGTGGTGATGTATTTTTTGTATACTTTTTGGGTGAGTATATGGTACTCAGAGATTTTCCTCTGCATCGTTCCTTCGTCACACGGATAGTAAAAGATTAAGTCACAAGTGAAGTATTATGCTTCAATTAGTGGTCATCAGTATTAGC
>BQNB010093269.1:0-26409 GCA_026074375.1 Tanacetum coccineum | reverse complement strand
TAAAACGGTGGTGACAGTATCCCAATCAACTAAAGTCGATTCATTACCACATGTTCATGCTTATTCTACAAAGACAATCTATCATGAATGCTCAAGATTTAAAGACAAAGACTTCCGCTAACTCTGATTTGAAGCTTTCAAGATGAAGCATAGTATAAGAATGTTGGCCAAAGACACAAGATCGCAAGATGGCAAAGACGATGAAGACAATGACAAAGGCTCAAATTGAAGATCACAAAGCATGAAGGAACAAACCTACAACTAAGAACAAAGAGAAAGACCAAGACCACATGAGCTTAATGACAAAAGCAATCTCATTGATCTCATGAAGGAGTGTCATCAATGAACTCACTTCGAGGGAGATTGTTAGCCTCAAAATATTGAGTCGAACATGAAGTTCGTCCATTATGTATGTTAGTCTCGGTCAATCAATTAGTGAACGTTGTAATAGGAAAGTATCAGGAATCTGGGTCGATAATTAAACTAATATTGTATGTGTTTCGGGTTTAATCCCAAGCAAGACCCGAGCCCGGATCCTAGTTAAATATCCCGCACGTCACTTTAAGTGTCGGGGTATATATATACCTTTTCCACTTTAGAAAAGATACAAGTTGATTTCATTTTATAATTTTTCTTTTTCTCTTTTCTTTAATTCTCTCTCAACTCTCTCTCTCTAGTTTCTCTCTCTAGAAATCAACTCTCTTTCTCTCTTCTTGATCTAAGATTCATGATTGTTATATGAAGTGAAGTGATATACGGGATCCTACAAAATTGTTCGGCGGTGCTCCTAAAAAGTTGCCCGAAAAACTTGGAGACCCTGGCAAGTTTCTAATCCCGTATGATTTTCCGGAGCTAGATGAATGCTTAGCCTTGGCCGATCTTGGCGCTAGCATTAATCTAATGCCTCTTTCCGTATGGAAGTAGCTTTCACTCTCGGAACTCACTTCGACCCGCATGACACTCGAACTCGCAGACCGATCGGTCGCTCATTCGAAAGGTGTCGCCGAAGATGTTTTTGTAAAAGTAGGAAAGTTTTATTTTCTGGCCAACTTCGTTGTAGTTGATTATGATGTTGATCTTCGAGTTCCCCTCATCCTCGGGAGACCTTTCTTAAGGATGGCAAGAGCTTTAATCGATGTTTATGGTGAAGAATTAACTCTACGAGTCGATGATGAGGCCATTACGTTTAAAGTCAGGAAAACTTCGAGATACTCCCGTAGTTATGAAATGATTAATTAAGTCAATGTCATAGACGATGCTTGTAAGGAGTATGCTCAAGAAGTGCTCGGATTTTTAGATAGTTCGTCAAGTGGTAATCCCACTCCTTTGGATCCTATCATCGCTTCTTCTTCCCCTCGTTCACTCCTTTTAAAGGAGGATATTTCATTTTGGAAGAGATTGAGACATTTTTACGTACCCCGAAAGAGCTTTTTAATTTAGATGATGATTATTACGATACGGAGGGAGACATTCTTTACCTTGAGAAATTATTAAATGAAGACCCTTCTTCGACTCTCCCCCCGATGAAGAATGAAGACCTTAAGCAAGTTGATGTTACTTTGACGAAGCCTTCAATCGAAGAACCACTAAAACTCGAGCTTAAGGATTTACCGTCTCATTTAGAATATGTATTTTTAGAAGGAACCAATAAATTACCCATCATAATTTCTAAAGAGTTAAAAAATGAAGAGAAAGCCTCCCTTTTAAAGGTTCTTAAGTCACATAAACAGGCCATCGCATGGAAAATTTCCGACATTAAGGGTATCGACCCTAGTTTTTGTACTCACAAGATCTTAATGGAAGACGACTTCAAACCGGTGGTTCAACATCAAAGAAGGGTGAATCCAAAAATTCATGTGGTTATCTCAAAAAGGAGTTTGAAAACTCCTTGATACCGGTACCATCCACCAAAAATTTGGGGGATTTTTGGGGAGGGTGGCATGGACATTCATTTTGGGGGGGAATCTACATTTTCTGTTTTTGGTTTTGTTTTGTTTGTTTCAATTTGGTGGATAAAAGTACCCAAACACACACCATTATAAAATTTTTTCTTGTTGTTTTGTAATCTGTGGCGTGATCGGTGGGGGGTTCGTTTATGGTAATTTTCAACCACATACATAATAACTTTTGCTTTTTTTTTTGATTTATCCCTATCTCCGATAGTCCGTGGGTGAGTCCCGTTCATTGTGTGCCTAAAAAGGGTTGCATGATCGTAGTTGAAAACGAAGATAATGAGTTAATTCCTAGTAGGTTAGTTACGGGATGGCGTGTTTGTATTAACTACCGTAAGCTTAATGATGCCACTCGTAAAGACCATTTCCCGTTACCTTTCATGGACCAAATGCTAGAACGTTTAGTAGGGAACAAATACTATTGCTTTTTAGATGGATTTTTTTGGATATTTTCTAAATTCCAATTTTGACTCGCCAATAAGACCAAGGATGAAGACTACCTTCACTTGCCCTTATGGGACGTTTGCCTACCGACGTATGCCTTTTGGTTTATGTAATGCTCCGGGCACGTTCCAAAGGTGCATGATGGCCATTTTCCACGACATGATCGAGGAAACAATGGAAGTCTTCATGGATGATTTCTCGGTCTTTGGGGATTCTTTCTCCTTATGCCTCTCCCATTTAGATAAAATGCTTAAACGGTGCGAAGATATCAACTTAGTTCTCAATTGGGAGAAGTGCCATTTCATGGTTAAAGAGAGCATTGTCCTCGCCTATAAAATTTTAAAGTCTAGAATTAAGGTCGACAGAGCTAAAGTTGATGTTATAGCTAAACTCCCTCATCCGACTTCCGTCAAAGGCGTTTGAAGTTTTCTAGGTCACGCCGGGTTCTATCGTCGATTTATCCAAGATTTTTCTAAAATCGCCCGGCCAATGACCCATCTTCTAGAAAAAGAAACCCCGTTTGTTTTCTCAAAAGAATGTATTGAAGCGTTTAATATACTTAAGAAAAAGTTTACCGAAGCCCCGATCTTAGTTGCCCCCGATTGGGACCTACCATTTGAAATTATGTGCGACGTTAGTGATTATACGGTAGGTGCAATCTTGGGGCAACGTAAGACCAAACATTTTTAGCCTATACACTATGCTAGTAAGTGACAATGACGGTAATGTCAAGCACATTACACTATGACGGAAAAAGAGTTATTAGCTGTGGTGTATGCTTTCGAGAAATTCCGGCCTTACTTAGTCTTATCGAAGACCATAGTGTATACGGACCACTCGGCTCTAAAATATCTTCTTGCTAAGTAAGATGCTAAGCCAAGATTACTTCGATTGATTCTCCTACTCCAAGAATTTGATTTCATTATTCGTGAAAAAAAAGGAGCGGAGAATCTTACGGCCAACCACTTGTCTAGATTAGAAAATCCTCATCAAGGTGATCTCGAGAAAAAAGAAATTAATGAAACATTTCCTCTCGAGACCTTAAGAATGATAACTTTTCATGGTGATTTTTGTACCTCATGGTTTGCCGACATTGCAAATTACCATACGGGAAATTTTGTAGTAAAAGGGATGTCGTCCCAAGTTCTTTAAGGATGTTAAGCATTATTTTTAGGATGACCCCTCCTTGTTTAAGATTTATGTGGATCAAGTGATTAGATGATGTGTTCACGGCCAAGAAGCCGTTGATATCCTCACAGGTTTCCATAATGGTCATACTGAGGGACATCATGGTGCGATCCTACACGTAAGAAAGTCTTTGATTCCAAGTTTCTATTAGCGACTATTTTTCGCGAATGCCTTATGACATTGGAAAGTCATGTGATCATGTCAACGTCAAGGACTAAAAGACGAATGCCTCAAAATGCCAAATTAAGTGTGCGAGATCTTTGACGAAGTGGGGCATTGATTTTTATGGGAACCATTCCCGTCTTCTCGAGGGAACAAATACATTCTCGTGGCCGTTAACTAATTTATAAAATAGGTTGAAGCAAAAGCGCTCCCCACTAATGATGCCCGAGTTGTTGTAAAATTCTTGAAATCTCTTTTTTCCCGATTTGGAACTCCTCGTGCTATAATTAGTGATCGCGGTACTCATTTTTGCAATGACCAATTCGCAAAAGTCATGCTTAAGTATGGAGTTACTCACCGTCTTTCACGCGTTTATCATCCATAACATTGGGACAAGTGGGAGGTTTCAATCGTGGAATGAAACGTATCTTAGGAAAGGCCTCCGTGGCACTTTCAAAACAACCCCCATCGGTGCACTCCATTATAGATAGTGTACAGAAAAGGGCTTGTCATTTTCCTATTCGGTTGGAACCACAAGGCCCTATTGGCCTTAAAGCATTGTATTTTTGACCCTTAAGACCGCAGGTGATCACGGAAAGCTCAAATAATGGATCTCCAAGGATCAAGCCTACGAGAACTCTTTAATCTACAAAGAAAAAACAAAGAAGATTCATGACTCTAAGATTAAGAACCGCGTCTTTCACGTTGGTGATCGAGTTCTTCTCTTCAATTCTCGATTAAAAATTTTCTTGGGAAAGCTCAAAACCCGTTGGACCGGATCGTTTACCGTTGCTCAAGTTTTCCCTTATGGAACTATCGAGTTATCTCAAACCGACGGACCAAATTTCAAGGTGAACGGTCATAGACTTAAACACTATTTTGGAGGGGACATACCACCGATGGTTGTCTTGGATCTCCAAACTTTCCCCGGGGTCGAGTTAGGCTCGTGACTCGGTCATCAAAAACAACCGCTTCTTGGGTGGCAACCCATGCTTATCTTTAGTAGTAGTATATTAGTATAATATTTATTAATAAGTGTGATGTGAGGAAGCTCGCCTCTTCGTTTCTCGTATTTTGTGTTTTGTGTTTTATGTCCAGGATTGCCCAGATTTTGAAGACTCTTGTGCTTGTGGTTTTGTCTATCGTTCACTCGATCTTCAATCCTTAGCATGATTATATATGGGATTCCTATATCCTAGATCTTATTGATTAACATTTACTCATATTTGCATATTAATAAAACGGCTTTAATCTTTTTATTGCGTATTAGAGACCCCTTTATATATGGATTATGCCATTGAAAATTAGTATGTGGGGTGACAGTTTTCACATTGCGGACAATGTGTAGTTTCTAGTATTAGGGGAGGGGGGGGTCTTTCGATTTGAATCTTTAATTGCATTTTTGCCTTGTCTTCACGTAACCCCGTTTTACCACTAAAAATAGCAAAAATATGTGAATTTAGACCAAATTTAATTTTTTTTCAAAAATAGAATAAGTGTTTTGACACGTAGTTTTGTCTTTTTAAGAATAAATTTTGACTTGATCGAGCATGTTGCGCTCTAGCTTGACCCTTAACTTATATAAAATTTAAGCTTTCGCTAGTCTTTTTATACAAAGAAGCTTTAACATGCGAGTTCTAGATTATAAAAGCCATGAGTTTTGCAAGTTTCCATGATAGTAGACTTTAAATCTGTAAGATGTTTTATTAGACTAAGCATTCGCGGGATCTTTTTAGTAAAGTGTTTATATTTGCGAAGAACGAAAATGATAGAGTTTTATAATAGTTAGATGATAAACATGGAGTAGTTGGCACTCTTTAGAGCTTATAGAGGTTAATTGTGGCTTTTTGCTCCCATCAGCTTAATAAACATTATATAATTGTTGAATACATAAAGTTGCTTTGGTTTTTGCGATTCTTAGTTTAAATCACTTCGTAGAGATTCCTTCTGGTGAAATTAAGGTACACTTTGAGGTTTTGTTAGTGTTGTGGAGAAATAGGCTACTGATTTTTGATGTCTCGCTACCATTGTCTAGGTAGTTAAAAGACACATGGACTTGAAATTTTGCGTTAATAATAATAGTTATGTATTAACCAAAGCCAAAATAAGACCTACTACCCTCTTGCCAGTTCACAATCGAATGTAGGTAGTCATTTAAAGGGGTGGAGGTGAAATAATAATAATAACTAATAAAACTGTGGGCTGATAAAAGTTTACTGCCTCTTGCCGGCTCACAACCGATGTGGCAGTCTTCAAAAGAAGGCCCATAGTAAGAATAATAATTCGAGACTGATAAAAGTTTGTTGCATCTTGCCGGCTCACAACCGATGTTGCAGCCTTCAAAAAGGTTGAGGATCTCCGAGGTCAAAATAAGACTCCTGGACCATGGTCGGCTTGCATACCGATGTGGCAGTTGTTTAAAGGACCGGGGGTTTAATAATGTTGCTATAATAAGAATAATAATAAATCCAAATTTCAACTCTGGGGTTATCTAAATAAAGTCTCCGTCTCTGGGAATGTAGTTAGTTCGATTATTTCAGATGAAATAAAAAGGATAAACCCCTAATCTGTGCAAAATTAGAACCTTAATGTGGACCTTATTCTCACCATATCGTCTCTTTAGGAAAGGATTTCAAACTAATTATGGTCTAAACCGGGTTTACTTTATAAGGACATAATTTATTTGTCGCAAATAATAATAATAAAATCTTTAGAGGATTTTAGGAAATAGAGAGCGGAAGGAAAGTGCATATGATACACAATTGCATTATGAGTAGTGATTAGCATCTTAACGTGATTTAATAATGATTTCGTTTTTAAGCTTAGTTTGGGGCGGGTGAAAAATCAAGGATGATGGATTTATCCTTTTAGTGTTTCTTGTTTCGTGAAGTTATGATATGAATAAATAATAATAATAAATGCATAAAAATGGTAAAACATGGGGGGCTTTTCAAAACTAGTTATTTCTTAATCCCTTTAGATGAACACTTAGCTACTTTTTGAGGTAATTAGTCTAAGGGTTGAAATTTGGTATATTTTTTCTAAGTGTGTTATATATTGGTTGAGGACACGACTATAGCAAGTATGAGGATTTTTTATATGTGTTTAATCACATATCATTTTTCCATAATAAAATGAGCTTAAAAGACCAAAAATACATGTAAAATACATTGTATATGTGTGTTTTGTCAAATGCATTGTGCAGGTAACGGATATGCCAAAAATGGACGAGTACGAGAAATCAAAGCCGAAAGCATATTTATATTTAATGGACCAACCCGTACCCATTTTAATGGGATGGGTCAGCCCATTAAGATCTATACTCATAAACCTATAAGCCTTATACATGTTAAAAGTCCAAGTTTAAAACCCCATTCCTGGCCCAAGGAATATTAAGCCAATTCAAAAAGACGGGGTCAATGGTCCAATACAATGGATAAAAGAATAGGGTCAAAACCTTATTGTTTAACCATCTCTTTCCCCTTCCTCACTTTTACACACATAACTTCACATAGGGTAAACCTCACCTCACCACTACTCACACAAAGGCTTCTAGAAGAGCTCACCTGATACCCTCTGACACTCTTAGTAGCCACGCTGGCAATCCTCAGTAATTTGATTGGCTATTGAGATGTGTACTTGATCCAACGGCTCAAAAGATGAGACTAAGAGGCAGTTATGATTGGAAGGGCGAGATTGAAGGATTGGAGATGCTCCTCAAGTCCTAGAAGTATCTGCTCAATACTATAAATAGAGCTCTCACACACATAGTTATCATGTAGTTTCTAATCTAGCTTATTAGTTGTTAGTAGCTTATTCTAGTGTAATTTTAGCTTATAGTTAATGTAATTTCTTTTTAAAAGACTTGTAAACCTTTTATTATTAATAAAAATTCAGTTTGTCTTTTCAATCTTGTGTTAAATTCTTAGTTACTTTTATTCAAATGTGTTAAGAATGAATTTAGATACTGTTTAATAAGCTCAAAATAAGCTCATATTACCTGATAAGCTATCTCTTATTAAGCCAAGCTTGTTTTAAGCTTTATTTAATAAGCTCACTTACTCAATCACTAAAATACCTTAGCTTATGTTTTGGAAGATAAGCCAGACATGGATGGGCTTATGGACAATACCAGCTTGTTTCTAAACAAGCTGGAGCTTGTAGAATAAGCTCTAAAGAGCAATATTAGATTCCTGTTTAGCTGGAATCAAGGTACATCTCTTATTTCATTTTTTTCTATTTATTATTATGTTCATTTATTGATTATCTTATATGCTTATTTTCTATTGCTTAATTTGCTTGTCTTATCTTAGTAGCTTAATATGATTAGGGGGTGGGTTTTTTATTAGCTTGAAATAGTTTAGAGTTAGTTTTGTTAAAATCTGCCTATTTGTAGTTAATATAGCTTATTGTTTTAGCTTATTAATTAGAGCTTATTTCTCAGAGATTATTGCTAATTTGTATTTAATAATCTTAGATTTTAATATGTTTTAAACTTTTTGAAGCTTATATTGAATCTGTTTACTTAAAAATTAGATTATAGCTTTTTAAAGGGTGTTTGGGCACAAGCAGTTCTAAACTTAGTATAAAACATCTTATGTTGCTTTAAAGGATTAGTCAGTCTCTATAAGTTCAAATTAAGTCTTAGGATAGTTTACATAAAGTTAGAAATGAGTTTTTATCAAGTTTTGAACTTATTTTGCATCAAAAATTTGTAAATGCAGGTTCATAGGCTAATCAAAGAGCTTATTTGTTAAATATCTTAAAAGTAGGTATTTGAAGTATGGAAATGAGTTACTTAAGATTCAATTGTCACATGTTTTGTAGTCAAATTAATTGTTAAAATCTTTTAAGACCTTTTGTTTAAAAACTGTCAAACATTTTTAAGATTTTGAGCTTGATCTTTAGAGCCTTAGTTTGCAGATCTCTAAGAGGTTAATCCTTAGCTTTAATTTGGTTAAATTCTGTTTCATTTAGCTTATTGAAGCCTTTAGGAAATCTGTTTTAAGTTTTCAAAACCAAATTTAAGACTTAAGCTCAAAAGGCATTTAGCCAAAAGTCATTATCAGACATGATGTATGCAGTCTGATCTTATTAGGATTTCAGCTTATTTAGTGTTTTTTTAGCTTAAGTTTAGTTTGAGATTGCTTATTGAAAAATGGTCTTTGTTTGTTTTTAGGATTTAGCTTTTAAATTTGCTTATTGACTTTTTTAAATACGTTGCAAATACGTCATAATTTCAAAAATCCAAAAATAATTGTTTAATCTATCACTTTTCAAGTCCTTTTCCTAGCTCAATAACTTGTCCATTTTTCTTATTTCCTGCTTATTTTGTCCTATTGATGTCTTACTTCTAAATCTATTTTTACTCAGTAGTATATTTATTTTGCTTATTATTTCACAAAATTTAGCTTAAAAAGTAGTGGTTAATCCTTTTTGTCTATTTTAAGTGCATCTGCCTTTTTGGTTTTAAGTGCTTATCTAGCTTATTTGGTTTCTTATTTTTCTTCCTTAGTGCTTATTAGGTATAAGTTAAGACATGTTTCAAGCTTATTAGTCTTTAGGTTAGCTTATTATTGCTTTTTGTGTCCTCAAAGTCCAAACAATTTTAGCTTAATGTCTTCTAGATTTAATCCTACTGTCATTTTGATTGTGCTTAAATCTAGCTTTATAATAAGTTCTGTCAAAAGTCAATTATATTAATGTTTTGCTGGTCTTTAGCTTTTTCAAAAGAAAATTATAAAAAAATGTTTTATAAAAAATAGAAATGTCACAAGGGTCGAACCTGTGACCTCTCTTTCACACACACTAAGCTTTAAGCATTGTGCCCTTGGGTCTTTTTCATTAGGTGTTGGTTTCAATTTAATGTTATAGTTACTTTGGTTTTTGCTTATCCGAGCTTATTAGCTTTTTAACTGCTTATTCGTTCAGCCAAATTTCTAGTTTTCAATTTTGATAGATTTTAAATAGGTTGAAGTATTTTTCATAATTTTTCTAGATTTTTAATAATTAGTTTACTATTTTTAATATTTTATTTAGATTAAATATGTTTTAATTAATAAAAAAATCAAAAAAAATATAATTTCTTTTTCAAAAATTATTTTAATACATTTAGGTTTCATAAATTTGCATTTTAAGTTTTTAGAGTTTATTTTGCTTTACTCTTGATTACCCGTTAGTCGTTAATTTCCCGTTAAGTGTTTAATTGTCGTTTGAATTTAATTGTTCCTTTAAATCTAGTTTAGCATGCCTTATATTTGCCTTTCCTTGCATTTTTAGAATTAGAAATCAAAAACAAAAATATTCAATATTCAAGCATCAAACAAAACACTTTTGTGGATTTCAAATTTACCTCTTGTCGGGATACGACATCCAGGAGATAAAATATTGTTTGAACTCAAGCAATTTTCATATCAAATGAGATACTCTATATACTATAATTAATTTGAAATATTTAGTTATATATTTAATTATATATAGACCATTTGTCATCGAACAAATTCTCCATGTTGAGTTTATGAGCAAGATCGTGTTGAACAGCCGTTTTAAGATTTCAAGACTCTAACACTTCCAGATTTCCAGATCGTAGATTCTCCACTAACATTGTCGATTTCTTTTCTTTCTGTGAGGTCCTGTGCAAATTATAGGAAAAACAATGCATTCCTATCTTGGTATCTACGGTTAATTTAAACTAAACTAAATACTAAATACGAGTCAGTCTGTTGAATACGCCATATCATGTGCATGAATACGCCGTATTGACAGAACTGACAATAATGTTTTTAAAGTGCATAAAAATAAATGACTAATAATGTCCAGACATTCAATACACCATATGGTATCGAGCGGATACGCCATATTGATGTTTGGGAAGACAGACACGATAAAAATAAATAGCATTTCGGGTTGTCTCCCGGGAAGTACTTTTGTTTACAGTGAAGTCTTTAAGTTAGACTTTTTCCAGCTTCTTATTCCATCTCATGCACGCTAATGTGCCCGCGTGTGAGCCATTCTTCCATCTTCGTATCTCAGACATATTCGGGCCCTAAGTTCAAGACTCCTTTGTAGAATCCCTTAAGCTTTTGGTATGAGTGCGAGATTCCATTCATTTTATCCTCTTCACTTACCTTTAGTAACGGCGAGATCTTGTTGCATTGTTCATTAGTGTGGTTTTTAAACCTCGGATGTGACCGCGCCATTTGGTAAGTAACTTCTTCATTACCAATGTGAATGGTAATCATTCCTTTAAACCGTTTTGCATTAATCCCAACTTCTCTCAAAAACAGTTCGCCAAAAATAACATCGCCAATTCCTTCATCATGATAAGCATCCATATCATCTAAAACTGAAAATTTGTTAAGATAGAGAAAGTTCGAACAAAGATATGTATGTTCATTAAGGCTCCAACTACATTATTTCCCTTGTATTCCATTTTGTCTTTCATTATAGAATTATGAAACTTTTTGGACATTACATTTATTTTTTTTGTTACGTACAAGGTATGGAAAAAAATTATGCGTGTAAAAAATTTAAAAACCGATCATGCAAGAGACACTTCAGTTGTATAACATAATTAATACGGATTTCTTATCATTAGGTCGTAAATCACTTGGATATCCAAAACTGTTGCTAACCATGACTAGCATCATTCCTAGCTCCTAAATTCCTATTACTCACCTTCCTCAATGTTGGGGCATTAAATCATCACTTGATCTCTTCTAAGCTCTAATGGTACATTAAGATCGTTTAGTTCAATGTAATCCTCAAAGAAAGGGTATAATGATCTATTCAACACCAAAGTCTCGCCTATTAGCCTAGCTTTTAAATCAAGTTCCATTGTTTCCCTTAAGCTTAACATGTAGACCCTTTATATTAACTACTAGCGGTTTAACACTTTGTAAATATTTTTTTCTCTTCCCTAACTTCAAGGTAATATCTTTCTTTGAAATCAATCGATCTTGGTACGGCGGTAGACAAAAATGGTCTTCGAAGATAAGGGCACTTTAATTCCTCGAGCATTATAAAAAATTTATAGATCTATTAAGGAAAAAAAATTACCAATACCTACTAGTACGATTTCAGCAATTCCTTTTGGATATTTCACTCTACTGTCTGCTAATTCAACTGTCAACTTAGTGTGAGCTAATTCTCCTAATCCGAAGTTAAGGTAGGTCGAAAAAGGCATAACACTAATGATAGCTCCTAAGTCAGTAAGGGCATTATCAAAGCAAACATTATTAATAAAGCAAGGTAAAGTGAAACTCCCTGGGTCTTTCTATTTTCTGGGTATGAAATTATTGATATGTGAAGCTTCAGAGTAAGCTTTCGAGAACTGTTGGTCCATTGAGCCCTACTTTTTCTTCACGGAATAACCTTCAATGAGTGGAATAGAATTGTCATTTGTTTTATCTCGTACATTAGTGTATGGTTCTGTCTAGTGGATACGGCATATTGGGAGGATCCCATACGGCGTATTGGCTATGAATCAGCTTTAACAATATTTGAGATCGACTTGACATGATCTCTTGCGTTAGTTTCAGTTAAGACTCGGTTAACATCAAATCCTAATTCCTGTTGGACTTTCTCATTTGCTCGGTTTGGATTTCCAAGTTTTAATTGATGCTCCTTGGTTTCCTTATGGAAGATTCGTTGAAAATCTCAGATTTCTTTGATTAAATTGGAGTTCTCCTCATGTCTTTTTTCCGATTCACTCATAAACTTGCTTAGGGTTTCTTCCATAGATTGCTTTTGTTCTTGATACGAAGGATTCGCGTTGTTCCTTTGATAGAATTCTGATGCAGTTGCTCTATATCCCCTCCTTGAAAAGGTGCACCAAATTGTGTGTAGTAAGCATCTTCGAGGGTTTTCCCTTCTTTCTTGAGTGGACATTCTTTGGTGTAGTGGGGACCTTTACATTGTTTACATCCTACTTGAGCAGCATAAACTTTTTCATTCACTTTCTTGATTTCTCTTCCAAGATTGTTGAGTTGTGCTTGTATGGCTGCTAATCCGTCAAAAGTTTCAGTACTTTTGGTCCTTGATGTTCCATTGTGCCATTTCTGAGAGTATTCAGCCATTTCTTGTATGACTACCTTAGCATCAGCAACAATCTTTGATGGTATGGCACCTCTTGAGTCAAGAATTTGTCTAGTTGGAACATCTAATCCATTATAGAACAAGACCACCTCCTGCATCTCACTTAAAAAGTGTTGAGGACACTTCAACAAGAGTTCTTTAAATCGCTCCAAATCTTGATAGAGGTTTTCATCTAGCTCTTGCTAAAAGTTTTTTATCTCCTCTATTTTAGTTGCAGTACAAGCAGGTGGGCATTATTTGCTTAGAAACTTTATCTTAGATCTTCCCAAGTTGTAATTCAAACCATATGGTTGTTATTCTTAGGTCACACGACTTGCGGCTCATAGTTAAAGACATCTGGCCAACCTTCACCATACCAACACACTACCTCATTTTTCAAGAAACTTAATCATATCACTTTATTTCCTTATTTACATTTCACTCCACCCAACACACAAACTTACACACATACAATATTCTCAAAAAAATCTCTCTTTTCCTTCCTCCCCTCTTTGAATCCGGCCAAACCACAACCATAATCCCACCATCACTAAAAATCTACCAAGTATAAGAAATACCTTTAAAACAACCCAAAACCACCACCACCAAGAAACTGTTGCATAAATCCATAACCACAATAAACCTCTATTTTAAAAACATAAATAACTCATTAGCAAACTCACTTGTTCAAGAAAAACGAATCACCTTAAGGTAGTTTCATGGTGCAAGACGACTTGTGTCGAATCTTGCACCAAAAGCCCTTGTTTTGGTCATTTTTGTAGTTTTCAAGTACATGCATTTTTGTAGTTTTCAAGAGTGAGAACACTCAAATTATACATATTTTTATATATATGTATTTTGGTTAATTATATGAACTTCTGATACTTAATCGAGTGTATTTGATATTGTAGGTGTCATGTAAGTAAACGAGGAAAACACGAAGAAATGGAGCTAAAAAGGATATGAAAGCTCAAGTTTAATGTTTCCCGACACATGTTCACTATTTTGGCCATCACTCGATTATACGAACTCCGATCGAGTTGATTCAAGCGGCCACGAAAAGAGGAAAGAATTATCTACAACTTGGGATTTTTTTCCAAATGCTGAAAATGTCATAAGTACGCCTCACTTACTTTTAAGTGAGATGAACTTCGCGTCTAGCGGGAAAAATAGTTACGAATACAAGTGCGACGTTTTTACAATATTGAGCGACGCACTTTTGGGCCAATTACCAATGTTAAAGTGAAAATTAACTCCTAAACCGATCATGTACCTTACTCTTTGATCGTGTCGTTGTGTGGTGTTAATTTTATGATTTCAAGTTTTAAATTTATATTTTTCCGACTTAACCAAAAACAACACTTTAATGGGCAGTGTACCCGGTCGGTGGGAGTTTCGTGGTAAGTAGGGTGTCGATCACTAAGAGCGAGAAACACTTTCAACTTATTAAAACTTTAGTTTTTCTAATCTAAGTTAGTCTAATCTATGCTAAACCTATATTAATCCTAAATCTAATAGATAAGGAGGTTTTCAGCCTGAGAGACTGGCACGGGTTTTATGGTGACTAAAACTAATTCAAGACACTAAAACACACGCAAGCAAATTAACAGAAGATAAAAGAGCGGTCTAGCCAAATATAAGAAAACTGTATTAACCATTATTAATCCAATCAGAACGTTGGTTTGTTTATTTAGTGCAATGATTACTTATCTCGAGGCGGCATATCATTCTTAAGATTAAGGCGGTACTTCTTCCTTAAACCTAGACACGTAGAATTCTGTCACAATTAAACGCATCCGCATAAAGCATCCTTATTTGCTGATTATAATATATCTTAGGGATTAAAGCAATGGTGATCTTGTTAAACCCTAGCTCATGGAGACTTTACCCACTTACTGCTTAATGGCAATTCATACACTAGTAGTCCACTAACCAAGTCTTTACCAATTGATTAGAACGTACTCGTTGATACCAAGGTCACCTTATGGTCCAACTAAGCTCACAATCTAAGGGCAAAGATAGGTCGTTAATTGTGATCCTATTGGTCTAGATGTATAAATCACTATATGGAGAGCTATCCCGGCATCTAGATTACTTGGTCCGTATCACTAGATCCAGTTGAATGATAGGTCGCATACAAAAGCACGTAAACAAGTATAAATTGATAAACATAAACAAGCAATCAACGATAAATTAAGAAATCGAGATAAACAAACCAAACATTAAGATCTTCATAACAATGGCTAATACCCGAAGGTATTAGCCTTCAAACGTCATAATTAATACAAAAGTAATGATTTAGCCAAGGTAAACTAACCGAGTTAACGAATGATACCAAAAACTGAACGATTACAAGAGTACAAGAAATTACACGTTGTCTCCTATGGAATTGATTACGTTGCTCGACCTCTTCTACTCTTTTTCTCCTCTGAAAATTGACTTTTATGGTTTAGGTATCGAGAATATGATTTAGCACACTTAAAGCTCGTTTGTGAGAATTCTATTTATAGGGTCTGGAATATGGTCGATACGGAATATTGAGAGTTTCTTGGAGTAGGGACCACGTTTGATATCTTCCAGAATATTTTATTTCCATATAGCTTGAATATGGCGTATTGCCTTCTTCTGGATACGGCGTATTGGATCTTGTTTCCTTCGTGGTCTTTGGTGAGTGCAGGCACAGATACGCCGTATCTTCCTTGATGGATACGGCGTATTGGTTGTCAGAACAGTAATCTTCAAATATCTTCGTTTAAGCTCCAGAATGCGTGCCTTTTAGTTAATCTTCACCAAGTACTCCATAATTACTGCAATTCTCAAATACAAACGATTAAGTAACAATTCTTTGCAATAATTATACAAAATGGGTTAATTACATGGGATAAATGATGCTATAAAAGTGACATTATTTGATGTCATCAAATATCCCCCCACTTGAATCCTACTTGTCCTCAAGTAGCCTTTAGAAGTTTATAAAAATGTATCCTTAAGGATTTTTCCGTTTAAGCATTTACTTGATCTATTACAAGTACACAACCAAACACCTCACGAAATAGGAAGATGAAAACACTCAAATCGCTCAACTAATCTATGTGGTAACATGTAACTAATTCGCTCAATTGCTCGGTTGTGACAAGTATTCTATCATAGGCTTGGCAAGGATACACATCTCCACCACTAGAGCTAAGGAGTAACAAGTTTATAAAGGTAAAATGGGTTTTTTATATAAGGCTTAGGGTTGATCATTCTACAATCTTTCACCAAAAGTACCACACCAACAAGGCAGCTGAAGCACACATACATGGCCATAACGACATAATAGACATGTTTGTTTGATCACATCCTTATTCGAGTTTAACCAATGGTTAGGATGAAGAATAATATAGGGTAGGGATATTCTAACTTTCACCAATAGTAATAAACCAACAAGGCAGCTAAGACATGCATACATGTCCATAACGACGGAATAGACATGCATGCTCGATCACATCCTCATTCGCGTAAAATCCAGGGTTAATGATTAGGAAAGGGAATTAAATTGTTGCTAAGAAAAAATTACGAAACAAATAGACTAGGTCCAAGATATAAGTTGCTAGACACTTTTTCCAAACCGTTACTATGATAAAGACACAACTATTTACAAACATCTTGATTATAGATAAAAAACAACAACCTGAGTTGGCGTTACCGTAACCAGTCATATCTTCCCAATTCATCCCATACTTTTTACAATAATTTTACAAAGACAAAGTGGCGATCCATACTTTACATACTTTTACAAGACAAGTGGCGATATCTTCCACTTTATACAATACTCTACATCGTTGACTTATAAGACGTATCAATGAATAATCGATCCTTCATATAATTCCTTCGGTCTAAGCTTTTGCGAAACGATTATCTTTAAACTTTCATTCTCTTTTTTTGTTGCGATTTTCTAATTTTTTCGATTTTTTAACAACACTATACTATGAAACTCGGTGTAATTTCACCATCTTCACAATCATAATAACTCCGGATAATTCTTTCGATAATTCTTCATTCTTCGGACGTACCAATAATTGTGTTGGTAGTAAAAATACATGAGTTTTGACTACTTTATACATTCTCATTTGCAATGTGCAAATTTCTTCCCAACCGTACCAAAGATAGAAAATTGACACAAGACTCGGGAAATACATACTTTACACTTTAAGCAACTAGCAACTGATAAATGGACTTAATCTAACAGGGTAGGCTAAGGTGTAAAGGTGTAACGAAACAAACAGTTGGTGTTATTCCTAAAGGATTGGCTCTATTGGTTTTTCTAGGGGTATCTTACTCTTAAGATGAGAGTAAACAAAGGGTTTATACGGGGATTTAACTAACCAGTGTAGTTAGTTAATAAAACAACATATAAAGGCTTTTTGGGTGTAATCCTAGAAATTTACCAATTTAAACAAGTTACTCCATCTAAATCCATAGTACTTATTATTGTGGTCTCAGTGATATACCCAAGCCATGTTTTAAAGTCTACAACATCATCTGAACACTCTTAGTTTTGGGGAATTTAGGTAGACATTTAGAAACAGATAAGGTTAAATCCTCATAATATCTAATAAGGGTTGTTGTGTGCATGTTATGTAACATGTAATTTCATAAAAGTATGCTTGAAAAATTTTAAATTTGTGCATAATTTAAGCATTTTAGTGTGAAAATTAGTACAAGTATACATTCTAATTCCCATCCCCCCCCCCCACTTGAATTATACAACGTCCTCGTTGTATAGATAAATACCATCTAAAAATGGTAATTATAGGAATTAGTGAAGAGGAAACTCCCCTGATGTTTGCTTGGTAGATTCTCCAAGTTGAGTTTATGAGCAAGAATGTGTGTGCGAAAGCGGGTCTGAATCCTAGCATAAACAGCACACACAGAATTCTAGAAAATATGCAGTCCACCAAATCTTTTCGTTTAGAAGCTTCCTGTATTAAGCATAAGAAAACAAGTGCAATTTTTTTCTCCGTGTATTCGCTGGTTAGACTTGAAATAAAATCCTAAAAACTGTACAGGAAGTCGATACGCCGTATCCATACCTAAGGATACGCCGTATTGATTCCTGTGTCGAATACGCTGTATTCGTTTAACGATTATGCCGTATCGACTGTGCTGAAAAATAAAGACTGGATAATGTCCAAAAGGTCAATACGCCGTATCCATGGGGTTTAGATATGACGTATAGACAGTCTGGGAAGACAGACTCGATAAAAAATTGAAAATTACGTTCTGGGTTGTCTCCCGGCAAGCACTTTTGTTTACAGAAAGTCTTTAAGTTAGACTTGTCCTAGTTTAATCCCATCCTTATAATATAATTTAGGGTGCGTAAGGGATGCCAATTGACACATACAAATTCTTGATTTTGAAATGAATAGCATCCTTTGTTAAGATAATTCTAAGGTCCGATATTTAACATTTAATTCCTGATAAAAGTTTCGTTTTGAATAATTTTATTAGATGATTTTTCAAGACTTGTTTCAAATATTATTTGACTTGTGCATAGGCAACAACATCGGTTATTTATTACATTTCCCCCAGAAGAATTTGTGATTTCTATTTTATCATATCATCTGTCCTTATCCGGTTTTAATATCATCGAGATAAATTAGTTTAAAGAAATTAGATCATTTAAGTATAAAATTTTGTTTCTCATCTTCGTTTATTTCGGACAACGATGTTTCATCTTTCAAATCAAATTCATCGATATGTTGAGGGCATAAAGTGGGTTCAGTTGAGAAATCTGATTTAGACGTTAGAGCATCATTGTAAACAATGGCTGGAAATTCATTCTCAAAATCTTTAAAGAAGTCTAAATCATCAATACAACTGACTGAAGGCTCGGGTGATGGAAATAAAGGCTTATTAACTTTTTCATTATCATTTTCCGAATCCATTTTTAAATCATTGGTGGAAATTATTTTATAAGAAAATAAGTTTTTGTCAAAAACTACCGTGTAATCTTCATCGTCGGAATCGTCAAACGAAATTCTAAAGTCAATTTCATACCGTTAAGAGAACTTATCGTGGGTTCACAAGAGAGTGTTTCATTCGATGTAAGCTATCATTGAATACTATGGCTGGGTATTCGTTTTCAACGGATCTGAGGTCGTGAACGTCTTCATCATACCAGATCCTACCATAGTTAGCAATTTCCCAGTTAAACACTTTCCTATGTTTTTGAGCTTTTTCTTCCTCGAGCTTGATGTATTCCTTCATAGTAATGTTCGGATCATCCATCCTGTAATAAATTTTCTAGAAAAAACTATCAAATAGCCTAATACGCCGTATTCAGTTAACTGAATACGCCGTATTGATGATAGAGTCGAATACGCTGTATTGGTTGAAAAAAATTTATACGCCGTATCACATGAAGGTTAAAAACGCCGTATTCGTATTTGGACTCAGATTACAATGAATTGTATATAATGCAACAAACACACAATATGCAAAATAGAAAATGCAGTAATCGAACACTCAGGCTTACATACAAATATGCAATTAATCTAAGCTAACTAAACTTAAACACAATAAAAACAAAGAATAAAAAACTTCACCCCCGACAACGGCGCATAAAATTGATTGTGTCGTTGTGTAGGTGTTAGTTTTATGTATCAGTTTTACTATTTATTTTTTGCCGACTATACCTAGAACAACACTAACGGGCAGTGTACCTGATCAGTTATAGTTTCGTTGGTAAAGTAGGGTGTTCTATCAGTATTTTCGTTATCCTAAGTTAAACCTAAAATAATGCAAAAGGGGGGGTTTGAGCCTGAGGACGACTGGAAACGGTTTTGTGTATCTAAACCTAAGGTTGATGACAGTAAAGCATAAACACCCTCACAGAAGAATATAAACGACAGAGAAGCGGTCAATACACTTAATTAAGGAAAACATATCACCTTGAATTAATCGACAAAACACCAGGTTTGTTTATTTAGTGCATATGATTGGACTTTCTCGAAGGGCTATCATGCCTAGTCTGTAGGCGGTACTTTCATTCCTAAGACCTAGACATGCTAATTTTGTATAATTAAACGCATCCACACTAAAGCTAGCATTTGTTGATTATAAGTACCTTAAGAGATTATATTAATGGTGCTTTCTTTACTAAACCCTTGCTCATGGAGACTTAACCCATCTTACTTCTTAAGGTCTCTTTATAGACTTGTAGTCCGACTGTCCTGAGTCCTTACCAATGGAAGATAAGGAACGTACTGTTTGATTACCAACGGTCCCTTATGGATCAACTAAGTCACTGTAAAACTAAAGGTAAGGATGGTTTATATTTGTGATTTCCTATGATTCTAGATTTTATAAATTGCAATATGGAGAGCTATCCCGGCTTTAGCCTACGCCCAAAAGAACATCGAAGTTGTTACATCATTAAATTTGTAGTACTGACCCAGTGAATGATAGGTGCAAACTTATGGGAAATTTGATATCTACGTTAAGTTACAGGCGATTTTCCTTAGTACGAATTGAACGTATATTAATGCAAATAAAAGAAGTATCATGCGTATTAAACATAAAATAACAATAAACGATAAATTATATACAATCGATATAAACAAACCAAAAATTAAATCTTCATAAACATGGCTGAGATAGTCATTGTAAAAATACACACGGTTTCATATATGAACGATTAAAGAAAAGAAACCTTAACCGAACGCGTATTGGGTTGCGTGAAGATTACAAGAGTTTTCCTGTGATCTTGAGGCTCTTTTCTGACCTTATAGGCTCCTTTATTCGTCTCTTGGTCGACTTGGTGGTTTAGGGATTCACTTGCATACCTAAACCTGAGTTAGGGTCTTCTATTTATAGCGTCTGGAAATTGGTCGATACGCCGTATCGAGCGATGTGGGATACAGCTTATTGGGGATTTCCTAGAGTAAGGACCACGTTGATATCTTCAAGAATCTTTATATATAATAAATCATAAATACGGATATAGAGGCTTCTGGATATGGCGTATTGGGTCTTCAATCCTTTATGATTATCTGTGAAGTGTAGGCACGGATACGCCATATCTTCTTGATGGATACGACGTATTGAGGTAAAACCAGTTCCGTCTTCTATTCGTTTTGATCCAAGTTAGTATATACGGATTACCGTTGATGTGGATATGACGTATTCTTTAAAGTCAGGCAATGGTCTTTTGATTCGTCAAAGTCTTGGATACGTCGTATATGTCTAGAATAATACGGCGTATTTTTCAAATGAATAGACTTTCTCGAACTCTTCGTTTATGCTCCAAAATGTGTGCCTTTTAGCATAACTTCACAAAGTACTCCATAATTACTGTAAATAACAACTTTAAGCAAATTATCGTAACCAATTAATGCAATAATTATACAAAGTAGGGTAGATTCATGGGATAAATGATGCTATTATAAGGTGAAGTTATTTGATGTATTGCTCTATAAAGCTCTAACTGTGCCTCTACCTCTATAAACTGGTCCTCATTGGCCACGCGAAAACTCACCCCTTTTTAAATGTAAAGAAATACAAACATGTATAAATACACAACAAGGGACGAAATCACGCGAGAGCAATGAAACCGGAAGCAGTATAGAATGTTCCCGGGTCGTTATGTCCCAACGAGGCTAGAGATGGAAAATCGAAAGACGATTGATGATTGGTGTTTGAATATGACAAGGATAAGATTGTGATTGAGCACTAAACCTAATTATCAAATGAACACAAAGCTAAACAAGGAAAAAGCTAGAACAAGCATAAAAGCTAGAAATGGTAAAAACACTTAAAACTTTTATACTGAGATACAAATAAGCTCAGTAAACTTAAGACAAAACAAAATAAGCTAGACTAACTCTAAATAAGCAAATTCAGCAAGCAATTAAAATAATTAAACAAGAGAAACATAGCAGTACTAACAACAGTACTAACAGTTTTAACTACCAGTACTAACTTGGAGTTAGTACTGCCAGTTTTAAGTTAGTACTGTTAGCTTAAATTTAGTACTGTGATATTTGCTTAATTGTATACTAATTTACCCGGGATTTTGCCTAATAAAAGCCAATTAAATGCCAAAAGAATAGAAAATGTGTGCTTTTGTGTCCAATTGTGCAGGTAAGGATTGAAAAGACAAAAAGAAGCAAAAAACGATCAAAAACCAACAAGAAACGGGAAAAAGACAAAGAGCAAAGAGCAAGACAAAGAATCCAGCCAGAAATCACAGCCGGATCAGCCCGACACAGTCAAACTCAGTCAAAGAAAGAAATAAAGAGAGTCAAAGGTCAAGAATAAAGTCTAAAGGGCTTATTTTGAAGATAGGAGTCTCAAGGACTAAAGTTGCCAAAAGGAAAAAAATACTTTATTAAGAAGAAAAGAGAAGAAAACAACACAAGGGGTGAAATTGCCAAACTTCAAACTTGTTTACACTACAAATGGCGGGACAAAAGACAAGGACCTATTTTGCCAATACTCCATACTTTTAAACAAATACCCCGGCTAAAACGCAACAACCCTAACCACTTTAACCAACTTTCCCGCCCAAAAGTAACACAAACCCAATCCCGTATTTTTCCAACCCCGCTCCCTTTTAAACCCTCAATTCGTTCATACACTCTTCACCACTCACAAACCAACACGTGTAAACACCCTATTGGACATAACACCTCATCACCCCATCAAACGGCTAAAATTCACTTCAAATGATCAAACGGTTGAGATTTAAAGGAAGCTCCTAGACTCCTTTCCCTCTCTTCACCCCTCCTCTATAAATAGAATGCTAGGAGTTCATTTTTCAGTAGTTAATTTTCTGTTTTAAACATTTTACTTTGTAATTTTCTATTTTTAAGCAATTTAATTCTCATTTTAAGCAATTAAGCTTTTGAGCTCTTGTAACTTTTTCTTTTAAGCTTGTACCTCTTTAATTCAGCAATCCAACTCAGTTTACTTGTTTCTTATTCATTCGTTTTCAAGTATAAGTCGAACTTAATCAAATAAGCTCTAAATAAGCTCTTTTGAGCTTATCCTTTCTCATAAGCTCGATTTTAGTTAAAAACTGTTTTTAAAGCATTCATATTACTTAGCTTACTCATTTACAGTCATCATTACCATTTGAGTTTATTTGATCAAGTTTTGGAAGCTTTAAGGAATAATAAGCTGTTTTTAGCTTAATGAGCTTAATGCTTTTTGGTTTAGAGGCTAGGAGCCATTAGGTGTTTGTTTTTGAGCCACTCACTCTACAAGAGTGGCTCTTGTGCTGAGACTCCAATATTTCCAGGTTTAAATTCCTAAATACTCATTTTAGCTTTAAATTCTAGCTTATTCATTTGTTTAGTTTTATTGATAGTTTGCTTATTGTTCTATTATTCTATGATGTTGAGTTTGTATTGGGCTAAAGTAAAGTTTATTGATAGAAACTTAATTAATCTCATTTTCATCATAAATCATGTCATATTGAGTCATTGTCTCATGAGTACTGGCTTATTTCTTTAAATAAGTTTAGTTTTTTTTTTTAGTGAAAAAATAGCTTAAACAATTTAGATATAATAGGAGTAAATAAAAAGCTCAGGTTGTTTTATCTTTTATATAGATTTTAAATGCATTTTGTTTCTTCACAGTTTACATAAGGGAGTGTTTGGATTTAGTATATTTGACTCTTAAAAGTCAACTCTATTTTGTTAAAACCTATCATTCAGCTGAGTAAGGTGGTATAACAAAGATTTAAACAAACTTTAGAAGTTAGTTTTTAGAATGTCAAAATTTTTAAGTATAAAAACCTTTAGTTTGCACCAGGGCATTCTAGATAGTTAAGTGTTGTTAAGCATTTAGAGTTCTATCACTTGTGAGAGTTTAACATTGTTAATTCATGTTTAGATACAAGGATTATGTAGGTTTAAGAAGTTTTTACTCTAGAATTTAACCTGCATTTTAGTTGTATGCCAATTGCATCAGCTGCACATTGCACCAGCAAGTGCAAATTTCAAATTAGTATAATTTTTGCCACTTTTCCATTTTGAAATTTCTCATTTCATTTTAGAGTTTTTACAAATCCTTTTAGCTAGGTTGATTATAGATAGCTAGGTTAGCTTATTTTCAAAATATCAGTACTTAAAGTTCAAAATTAAGCTTGTTAAGCTTAGTTGAAAAAGCTCTCAAACTGTTTCATGAAACATTGCATTTTTCAGCTTCATTTTTCTTTCTAGTTTTGTTAAGCACTAATTAATATTAGTTTAGAATCTTCTAGTATACATCTTAAGCATCAATAAGTCTCTTTTGTTTTTCAGTTTCATCAAGAAATAAGCTCACAATAAGCCAAAATCCAAAAATAAGGTCAACTAGCTACTTTCTGTGAACAGCAACTTACAGCTTATTTTTCAGCTTATTCTTAGATCAAAAGTTCATATTGCCTTTATTAAAGTTGTAGGGAATAAGCTGGTTGTTAACTTTGTAGTTTTGAGTTTTGGCTGAAAATCAATTTTTCATTAAGCTAAATAAGCCAAATTCGTAGGGTCTCTTTGGTATTTCTCTTAAAGATTAGGGTTAATCGTTTGAACTGTTGTGTAAATTTACTAAAGTTACCCCGCCTACCTTGTACTTTCTTTTATTGCAATTCCTACCCTGTCTTTCCTATTTTCTTTTAATTTTCCTTTTTATTATTAATAGTATTATTAGTAATTAGGTTAGATTTTTAATAAATCCAATTAGTTGAAAAATAAAAAGTAGAAATTAGGGCTTTTATTTTTTATAACTTTCTGCACCTTTTTAGTTTCTAAAAACCATTTTTCTATATTTTTCTCATTAAATTTGTATTTTCTAGAAATTAAAATAGAATTTAGATAATTACTTTTTCTTAGATAAATCATAAAAAATAGAAAAATAGTTGAAAAATTAAAATTCTTTTTGCATTAATTTTCATTTTAAATCTAGTATTTTTGAAAAATAAAAGTAAAATTTTAGTGTTAATTTTTAGAAAAAGTTTATTTTTGATAAATCATTAAATCTTAGAAAAATCATAAAAAAATTCAAAAATACATAAAAAATTCTAATTCTTTTTCCTAAAATTTTCATTTTAAATTTGTGATTTTTAGGTATTAAATTTGTTAAAAGTCGTGTTTTAGTTTTTAAATTTCAGTTTTAGCCCGCGTTTAATACGTTTTGTGCATTTAAATTTCGTGCTAGTTATTTGTTCTTTAATTCTTGCTATTACATTTGTAGTTTAATCAAAAATTCAAAAATCTCTTTACTATTCTAAGCTCGAATCCGAATATTCCAAATTCTCAATTCACGATTTCGTTGGGACACGACCCGAGGAACAATACTTCCCGGATAAAAATATACAAATTGTGTTTTATTTTGTGGGATTTCTACCTTATATTTCTCTTGGTTGAGAAGTATTTTGGCAAGGAAGTCTTACGGAATTATTACTATATAAGTATATTGAATTTGTTTTACCACACCATATGTCTAGTTCAATGAAGCAGAAAATAAGCAAATAGCGAAACAAAAGGTTAACTACCCAAAATAAGCACTTAAGCATAAGAATAAGCAACTAGAATAGACTATAATGATAAATAAGCTAGAAAACTAAAAACTGATAAACTCTTAAAATTATTTTGAAAAGGCAAATAAGCTAAGTAAGCTCTACTAAAGGCAGCAAACAAAAATGGGCTTAATCTACTCTAAAAAGCTAAGGAAATCTTAAATAAGCAGAAATAATAAGCTGATAAGCTAAAATGAACCACCAGTACTAACAGTTTTAACTACCAGTACTAACTTAGAGTTAGTACTGCTAGCTTGAGTTAGTACTGCTAGTGAAAAATCCAAGAAAATGAACCAGCAGTACTAACTTAGAGTTAATACTGCTTGTTCTAAACACCCCTTAAAAATCATTTTTCTTTTAAGCTAATTAAAAACAGATTATCAAATAACAAATTAAAACACTTATAAGCAAATTTCAATCAATAATAAGCACTTAAATAAGCTGAATTAGTCTAACAGTATTAACTCATAACTAACACCAACAGTTTTATCAATAGTCTAACAATACTAACTAAGAAAGTGATACAAACTACTTTTTAAACTAACAACTAAGCAAGATAAGCACTAGACATACTGATAAAGCATAAATATGTAAATATAAGTAACAAATAAGCACAATAAGCACTTCTGCAGTAAATAAGAAATGTAAGAAAAAGAGAGACTTACAAAACCCTTGCTCAAAACAGGGTTAAACAAAGAGTCTACAAGCTTTAGCTTGTATAAAACAAGCTAGTGAGAGTCCATAAGCCCTTCCAGAACTGGCTTATCATCCATAAAATAAGCTGTGGTGTATTTAAGAGTGATTTTTGTGATTTTTTTCTTAACTACTTGTCTTTTTAAATTTACTTAATTAAAATAGCTTATAAATAAGCTGAATTGAGATCTTTTTGAACACAAAACAACACAATTAAGAAACTTAGCACTAGGAATTGTAAATTGACTTAAAACCTCAAATTTGCATTAAAACTTGAAAGTGTCACAAAGCTGAAAGTAAAAGCTATAAATGACTTAAAAATTAAGCTAAGATTAAAAACTAAAACTA
>BQNB010093268.1:0-16335 GCA_026074375.1 Tanacetum coccineum | reverse complement strand
ATGGGACACAAGTTTAACGCATTTCGGTTTACATTCATGTCCGTAATAAGTGTCATGTCATTCATATTCAGTTTTGTAAAAGTTAGATAACAAGGACGCATACAAAGTCAACGACACAGGCGAGTTGAGCTAAATCAGCCAAAAAAAATTAGTTTGGTCAAACAAACCTCGGAGTTAACTCAGTCAAACTTGTTCAAAACACGGTTGAAGTATATAAACAATTGTATTATTATCTCCATGGTCCTAGTATTACAATTTACTTTCATAATATATTTGCAATTCACTTTCATAATAACAAAAATAGGCAATCTACAAATAAAACAAACACAAAAAATAGGCAATCATAATATATTTGCAATTCACTTTCATAATGATAAAAATAGGCAATCTACAAATAAAACAAACAAAAAGAGTTAACAACAAGAATACAAATTTATCGTACAAGGTATGTTTCCATTGAAATTTTAACAGGAAATGACCAAACAAGAATGTATTGACGTCAATTTGAACAAGTAACACCCACTCAGTATATAAACTAGCAACATTTCTTTTGCTTGGCCTATGTGGGATTGAAAGCTACCTTTTTCTTTTGTTTATAAAAGAAGTAGTAGCCATCTCTAACATTGTCATTGCCGGACATATGGATCAATTTAGGTCTATTTACATGTCACACATATAATATCGAAATTCATATATATAAATAATTAAAATCCAAGTAGTCCCAGCCTAGGGCGATTACTATCTACAAGGTATCTAACTCCTCAAGTAGCGCCTAGCAAGTGTTACAAGTATAATTAAAACAATAACAACAACGTCTCCGCCAAACATAACTAACATTAACAACAAACAATACCGTTTCACCTGTAACCAAAACTAACATGCATATAAAAATAGCATGTACAAGTAGCATGAAAAGGAGATATATATAAACGTACCGAAAGCGTGGTCTGGTAACGCGGTAACATGAGAGTATTATTGTTGAATAATATCATAAACCTTCCCCTAATTCGAGCACAATTAATTAAGACAAATTATTTTTATTAAGCTAATAATAATCAGAAAATGAATAACAAGAGCTCTAAATTAAGTAACTACCTGAAGCTTGAATTTCGGAAAGTAGTTGTTTCATTTGATTGTAAATTGATGTATTAAAAAACAAAGTGTGCAAATCACTTCTCATAAAAAAGTGAAGTTTGAGGGAAATGAATGGAATGTATCTACATGTGAATAATGTCTAGATTCATTATCGTTGTTGTTGTTTGATTTACTTCTTCCATTGTTTATGAATTTTGATTTTTTTTTTTCCGCGCTTCTTGATAATGGAAGGGTTCGATTTGTGAAACGGTTATATCCGATTAATAAAATGAATCAATTAAAAGCATAACCAAACACCACGTAAACGTAAGTGATTTTGAGTCGCCCGATTTTAATTTTAATGTCATGAGACACCCATTTCTAATTTTAATGTCATGACACACCCTCTACGTTACACACAACTCACTAAAAAAATACAAGACTGTTTAGGTTGCCGAGGACAGCGCAAGACCCTAAAACCCCGCCATCTGCGTTGTCGCCTTCGCGTTGTCCTCTTGCGTTTTTTGTGACGGCTCCCCAAAACGCACGTATCGAACCCTATTATGATTCAATTTAATCAGAACTTCTTTCAAATTAAAAAAAAAAAGATCAATCTTGTATCATTTATTCTTCTATGTGGACTACTTCAAAAATGATTTGATTTGTGGATTTTAAAAAATGATTAGTGAAAATTTGGAGAGAAAAAATGATTAGTGAAAATTTAGAAAGAAAAAGTGCATAACACAATTATACAAGTGATTTATGCATTAAAAATGTATTTAGACACAAATTGTAAGCCTAAATAACATTACTCATTAAAATACCTGTTGTTATATATTAAAAAATTACAATGCATTTTTCTTATATAACTCTTCATTTATGTCACTCCGATACAATTTAATTATGATTATGTTAAAACCAATCATTAATGAAATCAGCATAAAACATAGAATATATTTGCAATTTAATTTTATGACACTAACAATAAGGCAACTTTTTTTTGGCAATCATAGTTTTTGATTTTTTGTTCCACTAATCAACGAGGTTTGAACCCACCGTCACACAGATGATAAACTTAAAAAAAATTAAACACTTGTTGTCACTCCCTTTCTTCTTCTATCATTGCCAGCCCTCGATGCTATTATAAATTGACAAATTATGAAGCATTTTTCTTATAATTGTGTAATTACGATTCACGAAATTAGCATAACACGTACAATATATTTGCAATATACTTTCGTAATAGTAACAATAACGTCATATATAATAGTAACAGGTGATCTACAAATTAAAGTAATAGTAATATACTCCGTATAATAGTAACAAGGTGATCTACAAATTAAAAAAAACACTAGAAACTCAACGACTTCTTCAAATTACTAGACGAATACCCGTGCATAGCATCTAACATTCTTAACGACATATAATTAATGATATTCGATATTGTGGGAATGTTTCGTGTAACGTTCAAAATACAACGTTGAAAAGATGAAAATTTAATTGCAAACGGTTGTAACATGTGAATATTCAACTATAGCAATAATTCTTAACATGCAACGAGATTTTATAGCTACAGATAGTTGAAGTGATAACTCTGTCATTCTCTCGGTCTCTAATGATTGATGGATTTGGTCCCTCGGGTGAATTCTCGATTAAATCTACTCGACTTTTCATAGATGATCATATCATCTTCTTCTCGCGGTTGGTGCTCTCACTAGATGGGTTTCGAAAGTCCCAATTAAGATTAACATCATGGCTTGGAAAGTGAGTTTGGATAAGCTCCCAACTAGACTTAATTTGTCTCTTCGGGGTATTAAATTCTCTCTATCACTTGCCCTATTTGCAGCTGTGCAGAGGAGTCATGCTCACATCTTTTTTTCTCTTGTTTTATGGCCCGAAACATTACTACCAAACTGGCTCGATGATGGGAGTTTGATTGCCCGGATTTATTCTCATACGATGATTGGCTTGAATGGTTTCACACTCTTCGTCTCCTTAAAGGTTTTAAGGATATATTGGAAGGGGTCTTTTACGTTATGTGGTGGGTGATATGGAAGTATCGTAATCAGACATTGTTTGGCTCATCTCAACCGCGTATGGATATGCTATTTGATGAGATTGTTTTACTCTCTTTTACTTGGTGCTCCAATGGGTGTAAAAACAATTTTGATTGGATATCTTGGATGAAATATCCTAGATTCTTATCTTTGTAATTTTCCTAGCGCCTTGCTAGTTTCTTAATATAATTTTCCGTTCTAAAAAAAAAGATAGTTGAAGTGATAAAAAAAGGTTTATAGATTATAAACGAATAACAATAAAGGTTTGAGGATTTGAGGATTGAATATAATGTTTTGAAACCCGGGCCGGTTCAACTGATTGAACCATTTTCGGTAAAAAAAATGAGTCAAATTAAACTGGTTTTTATATTTTCGAAACCGTGTTTGACCACGTGGAAGACCGGGTTGACCTTCTGGTCGAACCGGTAACCCGATGACTCGGCCGGGTTGATTAAATACCCGGTTTTCAAAAAATTGATTAAGCATTGGTTATAGTTTTCAAAATAAATTAATTAATTAATAGTTTCCAAAATAAATTATTTAATAAATTTTAACATTCTATATATAAAGATTTAAAGTTTTCAACATGTTAAAAAAAAGTTGATAAATACTTTATAGGTAGTATAGATACACACCACACCATCATATCTAATGATAAGAGCCCTAGGTGTAGTAACACCATAACACCGTATTTAAAAGGAGTAAAAGTGAGAATAAGGGAAAAGTGCCGACTGAGATGGAGCTAGTACTGGAATAAACCCAACAAGGTTCTAGTCATGAAGTCTCGGTAAGCACTGAAGGGGTTGAAGAATTAAAAAGAATTGTAAAGATAAAGGGTGTAAAGAAAGAAGCCCTCCATTCACTTAGGCAGAAACCGGGTCAATTCATATGCTGCCAGAATCACTAAGATGATTGCTGACATTGAAGATCGACATCATGGACCCAGTGATGCAATGCACAACCCTCCCTAGCCACTCAGAATCTTTCAAAAGATTTCTGTTTCATTTCTCACGGAGACTAAACACGTTATCTATTGACTTTCTCACTCCGAGTTAGTTGATATTGAACAGGTGGCAGTCTGCTCCAGCCTCCGATTACTAGAACCAAAACGCACTATTGAGTCTAGAGCCAAGAGATCGTCAATTAATCTCATTAGGACACATATCCAATTCTCTTGTCTTTCACACACTGTGGAAACAAGTCTATCCTAAGAGTCCTACGCATTATCATTGTGATATTGCCAGAACATCCGAGTGAAACGATGGTTTTTCACAATGAAGATGGAAATCCTGCTAGAGCCAACATCAAACAAGCTCTAGGTAGGTGACTTGTGCGATTCTATAAGAATCAATCTTGTGACAACTGGAAAGAAACGATGGTGCGATTCTGTGTGAATCAATCTTGTTCCAGTATAAGAATTGACGGTTATTGATCATTTGACAAACAATCAAAACTCTCGAAGTGTTACAAAATTCTTTCATAAGAAACACTTAGACTGTCTTTTCAAATCAATTTTCTCTTTATTACTAACTGTTTCATTACAGGATCATTTAAAGATGGAGATGGAGATGGAGATACCCAGTTCCAGTAATGTCAAGAAAATAACCGAATGCTAAGACACGACCTACACTTGTTATGATGTTATGAAAGACCTCATAAAGGTGTCAAAGCTTCCGCAAACTCTGATGTCATGTATTCATTCACAAGTGCACAAGATGGCGATCCATTACAAGATGATGTAAGATTATGTTTGGGCGATGATCTCAAGAAAGCTCAAGATCACAGTCAAAGACAAGCGTAAGATGAATCAAAAGATCACTATCCCAAATGTACAAGATATTAAATGTCCACGAGCTAAAGACTGAAGTGATTAAGTTTGGTATTATCAGGGGTGACCTCCCTTAGGGGGAGATTGTTAGATATTAGAAAAAGACTCGGTCACCCCGTGTATTTTACTGTTTATTATAGCTCGTAGTTTCATAGTTAATAGTACGTTTTTCGGTTTTAAGTCGGGTACAAATACCCGGTATATTGTAAGTACTATATATAGCCTCTTCCAACTTTGGAAGAGGTAAGCTAGTCATTATTTCCTTTTCATAGAAAAACACATTTTCTCTCTCTAGAAAACTCTCTCTAGTGTTTCTCTCTCTAGAAACTAGCCAAATCCAAGAATCGACCCCGTGTTATGATATAGGATATACCACAGATAGTGACAAAAGTATCAAATGAATATATATTACAAGCAATCATCAAACTGAACACCCATTACAAATATGTGAATGATGAAAGTGTAAGAATTTAACCTTTTAAAGAGCCAATTCTAACCTAATAACCTCCAAATTAGTGACAAAAAGGTGCTGTTATGGCGACGAAGACGATTGCTCCTCGACTGGCAGTTTGTGTTATAGTTGCTTGGTGTGGTGGTGGTCAGCGGTGTAGTGGTGGTTTGAACGGTGGTGATCGGGCGGTGTAGTGGTGGTTGTGCTGGCAGTTTAGCGGTGGTTTCGGTAGGTGTAATGGAGAAGACCGTATTTCACCTCTGGTATGTGTGTTTTGAATGAAAAAAAGGAAAAAAACCTTTATATAGTTGGTGAAAAATATACCCAAATAGATGGTGAGGACGTGTCCCTCAACAAGTAAGGAGAAACAAGTCCATAATGAGAAAAAATAATTAAAAAAAAATTGAAAAGCATTTTTATTAAACAACAAAACCAAACACCCTCATGGGACATGCCCTCACGAGAACCATAGCAGAAACAACTGCACACCTCACAAAAGGCCCAAACCTAGCAATGAACAAGCAACACAACTAGATACAGATGAGCCATGTGAAAAGAAATGGCCCAAAAAGTAAAAAGAAAGATACCAGAAATGAGAAAACCACACCTAAACAAATCTATATAATTCAAATCTCAAACAACACCGGCAAGGGCTACTGTGCAGTACTGAGGTCTGATAGTCCACTTATCCAAGTCAATCTTCCCCTTATTAAAAAGACACTCTAATTAGCGAAGTGAACGTAACAATTTCTTAATTGTGTAACACGTTTAACGAGTGTCATTCAAAGTTTGGGCTTTTTATTGTATTGTTTACTAAGTTTTGGTTGCTAGCCGTCTAGGCTTATTCAAGTCATAAAAAATAATACGAATTAATGCTAATATATATAAGACATTTACACTTATTATAGAAACCTGTGTAGTGTTTCTTTTGTGAGTTTTGAAAAATTAATGGCTTGTACAGGTGTTTGGTAAAATGTTATGATCATAGAACCAGGAATTAAACCCACAACGATAGGCATATCATAAGCCAACTACCGCTTGGATTTTATTTATCACGAAGCATACGTAAACGGTAAGTGGCCATGATCACGAAACCAAAAACCCCTAAAATTTGATTAAAAAGAAAGAATTGCTTATATAGCTTTTTTTTTGAACGACAAAGATGGAATATATATAAAAAAGAGTCTAGCAAGACGCTAGAAACTAAAAGTACAATAGAGTCAACAAAAAGAATTACATAACATCAAAAAATGGTAAAATCTCGAGACTTTAACTGAGAGGGAATCAAAAGGGATGAAAAAACTTTTGACACGAAGGCCGACGGATCGGTTTTCACTTCGGCAAAAGAAAAACCCCCCATCCCGGAGGCCGAGCCACCGGTTTTCACTTCGGGATGGATTTTGATGAAACCCCAAACAAGTCCCGAGAGAAGGATGAAAAGAAGAACCATCCTCAAAACCGACGAAGATGCCAAACGAAAAAACCTTGGCGTACAGGTACGCCAACCCAGCGAACTTGAACGCCAGCTTCAGGAAAAAACCAAAAGCAGCTCTAACCATTGCCATTACGCGTGATCGAAAGGGGATACATAAGCCAGTCATTCCAAGATAACTTCATATGGTCCCTATTGTGAAGCCACGAAAATGAAGAGAAACGAACATTATCGAATAGATCACTTTTCCTCAACGGTTGAGAGTTAAACGTGACGCTATTTCGGTATCTCCAAAGCCACCAAAGAACCGAAGTAGTAATAACATAGAACCTGTGTTTTTTCTCTTTAGAAGCATGCCAAGAGATGATCCAATCATTGAAAGAATCCCAAGAAGAAGCTTGAAAAAGAGGAATATCACACCATCTAAAAACGAGCTTCCACATATCGGTAGCAATGTCGCATTCGAAGAAAACATGATTAGCAGATTCAACATTGGCATTGCAAGAAGGACAAGAGATGGCCGGAATATCCATACCACGCGAAGAGAGATTCAATCTATGAGGGAGTCGGTCCAAGGAAAGCCTCCACATAAACACATTGACCTTCCGGGGGATAGATTTATCCCAAGTAGTAGCATGAGCAAGAGTGGGAAGGATATTTTGGTCAATCCTATAACGAGCATCCTTAACGGTAAAAGTACCATTAGGACCAAGACTCCAAGTACAAGTATCTTCATTGACATCAATATTTAGTTGACCGATCTCATTTAACATGTCACATAAATAGGCAAGATTTCTAACACCAAGATTGGTCCGAGACCAATTCCAAGACCATTGCCCATTATTAATACGGTCAATGATAAGACAATCTTTGTCTTGATCAAGATGATAGAGCCGATTGTACCTTGTAAAAAGAGGAGTCTCGCCTACCCAAATATCTTTCCAAAATCGAATACGAGTGCCACAACCTGCTTTAAAACGAAAAGTGTTAGATAAGATAATACCTTTCGAGTGGAGAAAATTGGAGGTTCCAACAATGTTAGCCCAAATGCCCTTGAAGCTACAACCATTTGTATCGAAACCTCCTTCTTGACCATGATAAGCTTTGATGACCTGAACCCAAAGGGCGTTTGGGGAAGAAAGCAACCTCCAACGCCATTTTTGAAGAAGAGCAAGGTTGAAAGCTTTAAGACTGCCAATGTTTAACCCTCCTTTATCGAAAGAATTAAGAATAATTGGCCATTTGACCCAAGCCATTTTGTTTTTATCTTTATTACCACCCCAAAAAAAATTAGCCCGAATTCTTTCCAGGTCTTGAAGGACCGATTCGGGTGCTCTGAAAATCGATAGATAGTAGATACCAAGACTACCAAGCACAGACTTGATAAGAGTCAGACGACCCCCAATCGACAGAAGATTAGCTTTCCAAGAGGAAAGCCTCATATGAAAACGATCAACAAGCGTCTTCCAGCTAGCAATAGACTTCATATTGGAACCAATGGGGAGACCAAGGTAATTGAAAGGGATATCACCTGCAATACAACCAGCATTGCTAGCCATACTTAAAACTTCATCTTTATTAACCCCAATACCATAAATATTAGACTTGTGAATATTAATCTTGAGACCCGAGGCTAGATAGAAAACATGGAGAACACGAATGATATTATCCATGTCTTTAGCATTCCAATCCGTAGTAATGATCACATCATCTGCATAGAAAAGATGGGAAACATTGATAGTAGAATTCTTAATATTAACACCAGTAATCAAACCATTTCCCACTGCTTCCTCAAAAGCATTATGGAGACCTTCCATAACCAAGATGAAAAGGAAAGGAGATAGAGGATCTCCTTGCCTAAGACCACGCTTAATGGAAAACTCAGGCACCATCGTTTCTTTCCAGTTGTCACAAGTTTGATTCATATAGAATCGTACAAGTCACCTACCATGAGTTTGTTTGATGTTGGCTCAAGCAGGATTTCCATCTTCATTGTGAATTATATCACTCAGATGTTCTGGCAAAATCACAAGGATAATGCGTAGTACTCTTAGTATAATTCTCGTTATTCACATTGTGTGAGATAGCAAGCATAAATTTGACAAGTGTCCTAATGAGATTTATAGATGATCTCTTTTGGCTCTAGACTCAATTGTGCACTTTGCTTTTAGTGATCGAAGGTTGGAGCAGACTGCCACCTTTTCAATATCAACTAACTCGAAGTGAGAAAGTTGATAGAAATGCGTGTAATCTCTATGAGAAATGAAACAAGAATCTGTTGAGAGACCTTAAGTAGCTAGGGAGGGTTGTGCATAGCATTACTGTCTTCATGACTATCTTCAATGTCAGACAACAACTTAGTGTTTCTGGCAGATTATGTATTGATCCGGTTTCTGCCTATGTGTATGGAGGGCTTCTTTCTTTACACTCTTTATCCTTACATTTATTTTTCATTCTTCAACCCCTTCAGTTCTTATCGAGACTTCATAACTAACACCTTGTTAGGTTTGTTCCAGTGTTAGCTCCATCTCAGTTGGCACTTTTCCCGATTCTCACTTTTTATCCTTTTGTATCATACCTAAGGACTTCTACACTAACTAGTGGATATCCCTGGGTAGATCCCTCCGGTTTTAGCTGGATCATGAGATTTTTAATACCTATGCCTAACCACCTTATAACTCCATAAATTTAGTAGATGTCGGCCTTGGGTATTACCATCATAATCAAAACCAAAATCATTGAAAAGTTCAATCAAAGTGTTTGATATAATTATCAAAAGATTTACACTTTGAGAGATTTTTCATCATCACTAAAAGCTCCCCCTTAACATATGCATTGTAATCGTAGTACATGCTAAGTGTGAAGTGCATTGAGTCCCATTATATGATCACATCATTCAATACAAGTTAGAAATCCAGTTTACCATAATTTCCACCCCTTATCCAAAATGTTAATCCCTTGATATTTTGGATATCAATTGATTAAACGTTCGAGGATAAAATGTTACATACTATTTATAAGGAACATTTTAATGCCCCCTTCAATTTATGAGGGTATATAAGATAGTGTTGAGTATAATAATTTGAAAAATTTTGAATTTACTAAAAAATTCTTGAAAATTCTGTACTCGAGCACTTCTTGATATCACCATAAGTCTACTCTACATATATACAAACGCACAAGTTTTTATTATTCACGAGAATTGACTTTTATGATAAGGATATCATATGATAAATCATATGGTCCTTTGCAACAGCCGAAAGTCACCCTCATACGGTCTCCCACCAACAAATCTTTCCAAGCTTCTCATTATCCTCCTTGACTTGAGCATTTTCTCGATCGCCTGAATCTTAGCTTTTGCTCGTTCCCTGTCACTCTGCCTCCATATTTTCTTTGGTAGATATTCCATCCTAATCTCTTTCAGTCAATCATTAAGAGCAGTCCGAACATCATTGAGTGTACCGTCACTGAACTTGTGGAGTTCATCAATACGCATCAATCTATTTTTCTTGTCTTTGTTCAAATAGATGAACCCTCTAGGATAGGCGATATGTTTGTAATGCATCCTTTCATTTAAGATCCCAATTTTATACGTATCTAGCTTTGTGATGTTGAACTTCTTTTGGTAACTTTCGATACCTAACTAAAGATCTTCAACACGCCTTTGGATGACGATACTTCTTGTAAACATTCTCAGAGAGACACCAAAAGCGAGATGATCTTCAACATTGAGATTTGTCAGCTTGCCTTGAACAAGAAGAACCAGCATGTCTTTGATATCTTGAAGGCGAAGCCATTTGAAGTCTCCTTCCTTGAATGTATATTGTTTATTATCATCTCTACAAATGGTGATCCAATCCAAATGTTTGTAGCCGTGCCATTCGACAATTTGAAGCTTTGTGACTGCAATGATTCTACGTTTAGAGTATACATCATGAGCCGATTCCCTGTCAGCAGTAAATCCATAGAATTATTGACGTTTGCGTCCCCAATGAGAAATTCCCCATAGTGCATGCTTGTTATAGTTGACCGGCACTTTACTCCAGATTGTATTGGGGACCAAATCTTCAATCCATTTGATATGACCATAATCTGCAGCCTTAGTCTTTGTGACGAAAGTTGCATAAGTACGGCTAGAGACACCACCAGATAGATACGCAAGGTCGTTGTTGATGAAGTGATCAAATGGTATGACTTGACGACCGCGAGAGTTAGGTATCAATGGTAGTGGCTTTCTCAGATCATGAGGATATTGCAGACCTTCAAGGTTGTGCCAATCTAGTTGCTATGTGGTTTCCTTGTAGACTTCTTCAAAGAAGTATTATAGCTCAACCAAACTCTTGCATGTACCTTTCATTAGCTCAAATGTTGGACCGGCTAATAATTCAGGTGTTAAAGTGTCAATTTTGAGCCGATTCATCATAAATGCTGAGAACTCCAGAGGAGTATCCATTAGCTCATCAAATGATTTACGAGAGCCTTCTTCCCGAGCCAGATGACTTAACCAAGGTTGAACTGGTCTATGAACAGCAGGTAAAGTCTTGTTCCAATCACGATCGGAAGTAGGAAGCTTGGCTGGTTTTTGAAACCAATCAAGATGCTGAGATGTCTCTTCATCAGTTTGTTCTTTAGTAGCTCCTATATCAAACTCCTGATGTGTGGGTTATTCCAAATCTTTGTCGATGTGCATTGGCTCCTCTATATGAGCAAGACCGCCAGCAAGCTTGTGTTGAGATTTGGACCCATCAGTTGACTTGCCAGCAGTCTTGGATGTCTTTGCCTTTGGTGCACTGGTTGATTCTGGTTCTTTTCCAGCTCGTCTTCTCTTGGACCCCCGGTTTGATCCAGCGGAGGGTTCTTCGTCATCATCTGCATTATCTCGACGTCGTTTGATAGTGACAGTGTCTCCATATGCATCCAGGATGTCTTTGTCAGCGTCATAAGCGTCAACCAGTGCTTTATAGAGATTGTTTTATGTATCTGACCTATCAATTGATTTATTAGCTTCCATTTTATTAATGAGAATCTTTTTCAGCTCCAGTTCAGACAGGTTAGTTGCTATAGTATGGGATGTCTTTGCTTTATTTGATGAATGAATGAGAACTTCAGACTCAAGTTGATCGTTGACTACTTCTTAATTTTCAGCAAAATCTTGGAGACTTGAGCCTTGACTTGATCCTTGATTATTTTCTTAATGGTATCATCAAGTTTGTTGAGGAAGTCTTTATTTTCAGCTCGGGCTTCATCTCTGAGTCTTTCGGATCATAACTGAATAGAAGTTTTGACGGCTTTTTGCATCTTGTTGGCAAGGTATGCATCAACAATGCCATGAATGGAAGAAACTGCTTCAGCAAATTGGTTTGTTTGCTTGAACTCAGAGAAGTCAATTTCTAAAGTTTTTAGTCTATGATCAAACCTGAATAAGGAGCCAAAGTTGGGAAGATCTTGTAGTGAAGTACTTGGAGCTGTTGTTGGTATGGGAAATGGTGTTTGTTACATATGTGTGATGAGAGGAGTGGGTGGTGGGGGAAGAGTTGTTGCAAACACAAGAGGTGGCTCAGCGATAGTTATGACCGGAACATCGACCATTGAAGTTTCCTTAGTGTTAAATATTGAGTCAATACTTGTATCTGGTCTGGGGTTGAGCATGTTAGATACGAAGCCAGATGATACAGAAGAACTCTGCCGTTGACCTTCAGGATTGATCGGAGCAGTGAGTATCACATGAGTATCTTCTGTTTCCTGAGTTGCTTGAACATTAGGCAATGGAGCATCTATCATCATAATGTCTCTTCCCTCTAGATTAATGTTCACGTCCCTGTATAGCTCATTTACTTCGTCCTCTTCATGTGTCGCCTCTTCAATCATCTTTTCTTCCTCAGTATTTGTTCCTTGAACGTCTTCATCACTTTTATAATTGCTTTCATCATTAGTGGATTCAATATGAGAGGGTGTTTGAACCCTTGGATCAAAGCTATCTTCTTCCAATACTTCATCTGCCTGCATCTTCATCATGAGTTGAAAACTTGGGGTGAACAAAGTCATCACCATCATTATCAGAATCAGTTTGCTCATCATCATCATCATCTTGATTTTCCTCATCTTGATTATCGACATCGTCATCGTCATCATTATTGTCATTGTCATCATCATTTTCACTGACATTCACTTCATCCTCATCGTCTTCTTCACTTGACTTCCAAGAGATTTGTTCGTCATCGGATCCATATGTTGGTACATCGGGAACCCCTGGTATATCACCAGTTCCTTCATCTGCACCTGAACCACTAGCGTGAGAGCTGTGAGTCTATGTCTTGCTTCTTTCAATGACCAGCTTCAGTTGCTCAGCTTCTGTTAAAGCAACATCAGATAACATTGTGAGACATTTGTCCATAGATGTCTCTGCGGGTTGCTTCTTCTTGGCAGCTTTATCTCCCTTAGCTGAAGACTTGATTCTTTTTCCTTCAGTAGCTTGAGTAGTCTTCGTCTTAGGAAATGCTTCAGATTCAACTTTCTTCTTTGTGGTTTTTGGTTTTGGAGTCTTTTCACCACTAGCATAAGCTCGGTAAGTCATGTAGGCTTCGGACTCCAACATGGCTTGATTGGTCAAGTGCTGAGGAAGAATAGCACCATATACTTGTGTATCCTGATGTTTAGAAATGACTCTTATGGTGGTAAACATGAAGTCATCCCTGGCATGGTGCCAAAACATCTTGTTTCTCTTTGGTATTGCTTGATCCTTTGCCATGAAGTAGTCGACAATGGCTTTGGTAAATCGTGGATAATACATGTCATTGTTCTTCTTAGAGTTCTTGTTCTCCACTTGAAACGTCAAGTCTTCCCACAATAAGTAGCTCATTCAACCTTCCTTGTTAGGAACATCCCCAAAGATTTACGCACTGAACAGGCGAAGACATTCCAAGCCCTATTTTGCGTCTAAGACACTGTTGATTAAGGCACAAATATCTCTAAGTTGATGCATTAAATGACAATTGACGTCAGACAAGAACTTGATCTCACCAGTATGTCCAAGGTCTCTGATAAAAGATAGATTGTCCTCCTCAAGTGGAGGTTCTTCAAATTTCTAACCAGCGAGTTTAGGGCAAATCTTGAGTATATCTCTGAAGTTGTCAACATTAACAGTATGACTTTTTCCATTCAACTTGAAATGAAGTGAAGAATGATGTCTGGAAATAGTAACCCAGAACTCTTGCATGTATATTTCAGGTACGTCAGCAGAGATCTCAAATGCATTGTAGAATGGAGTGAGTTTGAGAACATCTACCACCACTTGAAGAGTAGGTTCTTTGGATTTGAGAGTTGAGCTTAGTCGGAGATTGCTTTTCCCTATCTTAAGACGGTCAGCAGGTGCAACTAATTCATCATCCAGTGCCTGTTGCTGAGCTCTTGTAGTATCCATGATTATGCTAATATAGGAACAATATAGTTTATGTACAACCAATTTTATACAATATACTATAGAGACCTTCTAATTTAGCACTTTGAGTTGATTCATGATGTGAACGACGCTATAGTATTTAGGAACTTTAAGACTTTTTGCACTTATTACGATCTATCCATTTAAAAACGACAACTTAAGATACCTTAACCTTTTTAAAGTGAATAATTACCCAATTTTAATTACCTCCCTAATTAAGATTTTTAAATCGCCTTTTAATATGAAAATTTAATCTTAAGTGTTTGGGGTCTTGGAAGCAAAAATGATTTCTAATGAGAAGCTAGTTGTTCGGTTCCTTATAGAATCAAGTTGCTCGGTTCCTACTACTTACAAGGTTGTCCGGTTCCTTCTGTTAATACAGTTATTCGGTTTCTTCTTGTCAAGACAGTTGTTCGGTTCCTTCAATAATAGAGTTGTTCGGTTCCTACTAGCCCTTAGTTGTTCGGTTCCTACTACAACGAGTTGTTCGATTCCTTAATGCAATGAGTTGTTCAGTTTCTTCTCAGTATTGAGTTGTTCGGTTCCTACTAAATATTGAGTTGTTCGATTCCTTAATACAATGAGTTGTTCGGTTCCTACTACAACTAGTTGTTCGGTTCCAACTACCAGAATGAGTTGTTCGGTTCACAAATAATTCATGTTGTTCGGTTCCAAAGACAGTGAGTTGTTCGGTTCATTTTTCATCATTTCACAAACAAGTCATTTTAGGCACTCATACATGTTTCATTAGCATACATATGATAAAACTATCATTGAGACATTAAGATAACAAGTTTTAGGCCAAAACACGACAAGAATGATCAAGCATATGGAACCACATATTCATTATTATCCAAGAAGCAAATCCATCATATATGTATTTAAAAGCTTACATACATTCAATAACACAGTTAGGATTATCCATTACAAAACCCACATACTTTTTCATCTAAAGCTAAAAAACGCATAAGTCATTAGACACAAATCACTCAAATCCTACACATATGTTATTGATATTAAGAACTGAGATAGACAAGTCATTAACACCCCTAGAGGAACAAAACCCCTCATTCAATTTATGTTTTTACAAAGTTTCAATTTTTGAAGAACCCTAATTGATATTTAGGGTTTTCTCGATCAATACCATATAAAAACACGATTCGGCTGAGATGTAGGTTCATGAGGGTGAAAGGAACACAGTTTTAATAATACCTTAAGCACGAAAATTACAAGATATGGAGATGAAGATGATGGCGATCGAGTGTTGATGAGTGAGGAAAAAATAAAAGTTATGTGTGTGTTTATGTGTGCAGCGGACGGGGTAGGGTGGGTGGTGTTATCACAAAAATTCAATTTTTAACACATTTGGCCCTTCAATGTTCTACTCTTATCAATTTTGTTTAATTAAGTTTTATAAGGCATATACAAGATAAACAAATAGCACAAATAGTCCCTAATGTTTATACTATCATACCTATAGACTTAATTTTTTGCAAAATACTCCCTAAAGGCATAAACACATAACATATAAGGCACATGAAAGCTAAGCTCAATTATCTTTCCTTAACAAATGATATTCCGCTATTGTTTAAAACCTTTTGCCACTGAAATGCATTATTATTATGAAGAAGATTTTTGACATTTCTCCTCGTCAAACAGTGACCCGTTTTCTATTTAAAGAGCTGTAGTCATTGTTTGAGAAGTCAAATATCTTTGAGAAAACATTTTCTGATGAAGCAATGTTATATTTTTGAAAAACAAACACCAAAATAAGATTTCTCTTATTTTAACACATAAGCGCACTAACAAGTACACTTCTCGAACTTCATTTACAGCCTCGTATCATTATTGAATGGCATTTCTAAGACCGTAAATGTTATCGATTTTCAGAAGACATGCCATTTTTACCTCTTTTTATATTTTCTCATTTTTTATTTTTTTTCTTTGGTTTATAAAATTTTATATTTTTGTATATTGTTTTTATAAAAATTTGAAAAAATGAAAAATCTTTTTGGTTTTTATGGTTTTAGAATATATACATATGATACATGATAT